>CM049872.1:27227675-27470175 GCA_027474115.1 Schizopygopsis malacanthus
TGTTGTATTGTACTTGACTAATCATCATCCACTAGTGACGGTGTTATTCCCTTTCGTCACTCTGCTTTTGGATTATGGTCTTTCTCGGTGAAAGCTATCACATGTTGGAGCACTATCGGAAGATATAAGGATGTGCACATCTATCGACTTTTTTAAATTGAAACTAAAATCTCATTTAAAATCAACTCAACTCTGTAAACACTGACATGGTTATGGAGTGGCTCTGATATAATGTGTATAAGTATCATTGTAATGTATGTTTTTTGTGTTTTACTGTGATTGCGATTACCTGTCAAGGGACTGCGGATGGAAACTAGCCATTGGCAAAATTCGGTACAATGCATGAAATATAAACATTTATGTTAAAATTGTGCATGGTCCCTTTTCAAATATATTGTAATAATAATAATAATAATAATAGAAGTCATGGACTTGATGCTCATCTGAGCAGTCTCTCTTTCCTGACTGAATTTTCTTTGAAGCACCGACTGTTATTTTACCCAGAACGTTGGTTATAAGGTCTAAATCCACAATGAAGGTGCACCAGACAGCGTAATGAAAAATTTGGCTTTAGATAAGGTATTCAACAAAGGTCAACATAAATGAGGAGAAGCACTGGTAAGAAACCCAATATCCACAATCACAGGCGTTTCCATCCGGACGGGATTCGATTTCTCCGAGGACACTGGAATACTGCCGAAAAACAGCAGGTAATTTGCTCTGTAAATTTCACCTGGAGAAAAACACAGATGTGTTCGATTCGGACGTGGTTGAAATCACAAAGTACGTCTGCAATCCTCCTGAGAGAAAACTAGTCCCGTCTGAACGAAGCTTATGGCCAAACAATGTGCAAAGATTCACAGTATGCCTAAAATAAAGTTAAAGCTTTAAGCAAGAAATTTCACATTTGCATTTGATATAGGTTACATTGTTAAACATTGCTATTATCACATGCGATTAGCATACGCATGCGACTCATGAAATAAGGTGATTCTTATATTCCAGCTTGAGGCTCAGTCAAAGAAACTAATCCTTAATTGTGTACGTGCTTGGCATACTCATGCCTGATGGGACGTGAAGGATCTGTAACGAGCCTGACGCGCTTCTCTCCTCACACTTCTCTCCTTTTAAAATTCTTTCTGTTAAATGGATTTATGATCAAAGCATCGCACCAGCGTATTGTCTGCCACAACGTTAGTCACACACCGCTGGACTGGATTTGATCTCCTCGAGGCTTAAGGGACTACAAACTAGACAGACGACAAAAAGGGAATAAGGAAGAAAGGATTGAGAAGAGATGGAAAAGGATGGAGTGAGATGTATTCATCTTTGTGTCTGCCGCTTTGAGTATCTTGAAGGTTGGCACTTTGAGTGTCGCCCACCGGATTCCCAAGCTAAACGCTACAACTAAACACATGAGTCGTGTCAATAAATACAGCGATTGCCTCTGCCAATGATGACCAGACATTCTGCATTACTGTACGTATCACTGCATGGTCCTTGTGTGCAGATCAAGAGTTGTGTCCTAAATTACATACTATACCCAACCGTGCTTGAATTTTATAAAGTTATTTTGCCACCCAACATGCATTAGTAAATCATTGTCTTCCTCAAAGTTAGTACATCAACATGGGAGTCCATACACTATGTAATTAAAGCTGCTGATTGCATGAAATGTCCAACATTACACGCTGCATTTTCCCAGTTAATTAAGTGCATTATGCAGGTGTTTAAAGTGCACTTCTCATTTTTACAGTCTTCAGTGTGAATGCACTACTTGCACTATTTATGCTGCAATGTCACAGAATAGTGTATAATTTGGATGCGCCTTAGACTTACAAAAGTCTAAAGCTATATAGCTTTCATGCCAATCAATAAATAAAGCCATGTAAATTAAATAAAGCATGCAATCAGGTCAGTGGCTCAACTAATAGTGAGTTTTGCCTGCAGAATAATTTATTCACAATATGCATTACTGTAGACATTCTAAGCACTATAAAATATTCAGAATATTTTATTTTATATAAAATGTTTTATTAATATTTTATTTTGAATATTACTACAAATATATCTTTTTTCCAGGATTAAACTGCTGTTGTGCAATAGTAAATCATTGTCTCGCTCATTAATGTTCATTTTGTATTTGACCAAAGGTCAAGTGAAGTAAAAAGTGGCTTATGTTACCTCTCAGTCCTCTACCTGTTGTGTTTTGTTTGGTCATTATTTTCACAGTTTACACACATGTTTTATTCTACTAGAATCTTGTAAATCAGTAACATTATGGTTTTCATGTGGAGGTTAAAGCAGGACATGATGCTAATGTGTTGAGCTGAAGCTGATGTGAGCGTTCAACCATTATTAGATATTAATGCACAAAGAAAGCTATTGTTCATGTGTCCATGAACAATAGGCCATGGCAGTGATATATTATAATAAAATCAATTCAACAAACAATGAGGTTTTGACGTGTTTCAGTTCGGTGACATGTATTTTTCACATGTTTAGACAGTTGTTCTCTAGTGGATGGATTCTCTCGTAAATATCCAGGTGGAGGTGAGCCCTAGGGTTTGGTCCTGCCCAGATCAATGCGGACAGACAGTCATAACCGAACTCTCCTGCGACGCCGCGGACGTTTCCAGCCGTCTGTGGGGACTGAAGGGCAGCCGCTGAGTGATGGCCGTATACCTGAGAGACGTCTCTTGTCCGACGGTAAGCGGAGCAGAGCGTCAGAGGTGGGCAGAGAGAGGGTGAGGATCGTGACCCTCGGGGTAGCTGGGCATGCCTCCAGCCACCACACAGGCGATGTAATTGGTGTCCGGTCAGCCTTAAGCAAAGATCCCAGCAGAGCCGAGCAGGGCAGAGGTTAGTTTGACATACTCTCTGCATTCACTGGAGAATTTGCTTCACCTATGGAGTCTTCCACATGGAAGACCTCACACTCAGACACCAGTCACATCAAGAACCTTATCTTTAGATGTAACTATATTGGCATCCATAGTAACAGAATATAATGTTCTTCAGAATTGTTTATTCTAAGCATGTGCTTCAGTTGCATTCAGTCAAAATAATTGCAGTGTGCATTTGAAAGTATTAAAGAAGGATTTTGATCAGATGTCAGTGAGGCTGTCAGTGAAGACTATAGTTAGAGTGATTTTTAAAACATTACAGTTTTCGCTATACTTGGTGCTCGTGGTGTGAACAGTTCTTTACACTGAGAAACTTTACTGTGGTTAAAACAAACGTGTCTTAAATTATTTATTAGAACATCCAGTGTGATTTTTATTTAAAAGGAAATAACTTTATTGACAAAAGATGATGTCCTTGATTCCTTGCACACAGGGATAATATTGCACAAAGATTGACGTGATAGATTGATGTTTAAAAAAGAGTCCTCTGCATTTGAATTAATCATCTCTCATGGTCAGCAGCCATGCAAAGGTAACCTGAAACATACATGTTTATTAAAACTTGAAATTATTACTTTAAAATCATTAAGAAGTCACATTATAAGACTTAATTTCATCAGACAAGCGTGTGGGAATAGAAAATGCATTTAGTGTCTCTAGTGACATGGTATCAGCAATCACTTACTTATTTACTTTACAGATATTTATGTTGTAAAATGTTGATATTTACATTAAAATCCACACTAGAATATTCATCTTTTCAGTTGTGTCATTCCTGTGGTGAATATACCATTCAGAATTTGTTCATGTTCTGTTCTGCATTACATTAATAATAACAAGAGCTGTCAAAATGTTAAAATAGTAGTGATTTGTTTTATTGCTTTAATGTGTTAAAACACAGTTCCTTAAAAATAAAAATAGGTCCTTCATATGTAATCTGTTGGCATCCACTCTTTCCACAGTAACAGTCTGATTGGCTTCTGCTGATTGTAAAGCCAATAGCATTGCTTGCTCACCTTCTCAATAGTTTGGTTCAGTGTTTATTGCAAACTGGTCCTAATACTATCAGTCCAGCACCACCTGTCTAGATCTGCTACAGCATTACTGAATGTCTATTCATGCAGCAGCGTCATGCCTTGCATGCTCACAGCAGCGCATCTATTGACAGCACGAGGTCCATACGCGCTCAGCATGCAAAGCAAATCTATTCCATCAAGACCATATACATTAGTATTGCCATATCAATAAACATGCTTAAACTATTCAAAAAGTGATATGACATCAATAAATGACGTGATATGGTATCACGCTGCAGTTTCAAAAATATACAATATACTCCATTGTCCTCGATCACTACAAATCTGTAAAAAGGACATGTCTTTATAATAATAATAATAATAATTTTCCGTGAGGCTGACATATAATGTTGCACAATAAAAACAGTCATATATATTCACAAAAAAAAGGTTATTTTTTATCTACACTTTGACCCTCGGTCAGAAATGCTCAGTTTCAGTGCTGCATCTGTAAAGACTGTCAGTAAACAGCCACTGATGTCATTGCATAAAAACGTTAACATCCCCACCCACTATTGCATATGAGTGAGTGGTTTGAAAACATGTCCATATGAAAGCATTATTTCCAGACAAAGCATGTTAGAAACTGTGTTGTGATGTAGCTGCTGTCAGATCCAACACAGTTGGCATTACTTCATCTTTCAGCAATAGTTTCTTTGTGAACGCTGTATTAAACCGCGTCTCGTTTCCAAAACAATCCACAGATAAATGCATCGAACAAACATACGATCCAGTCTGCATGGCCAGTGTTGGGTTCGTTTCTTTCAAAAAGTAATTAATTACAGTTACTAATTACTTCATAAATATTGTATTTAAATTACTAATGACTCAGTTTGAAAAGTAACTTAGTTACTCAACAAGTAACTTAATTATGCTACATCTTAAAATCCATATAAACCTTAATATAAATTAAACTCTTTATTCTTTCAATTTGAGTCAAGCATAGAATAGTTTAGCCTTTTAGCTTAAAACAACTGTAATACTTAAATTTTTTTCATAAAAAAAAAATGTAACCTTCTTTGGTTAATA
Source organism: Schizopygopsis malacanthus (assembly GCA_027474115.1). Classification (NCBI taxonomy): domain Eukaryota; kingdom Metazoa; phylum Chordata; class Actinopteri; order Cypriniformes; family Cyprinidae; genus Schizopygopsis; species Schizopygopsis malacanthus. The sequence goes on from CM049872.1 coordinate 27,232,687, forward strand.
AATATAAATATACTCTGCAAAATATCTGAATAACAAAAAAGCTTAAAAGTTATTCAATACATTCCAGTTTGGCGAGATGTTCAGGAAAAGCCCAACTAGTAAAATCCGTACAGGTTTATGTAAAAATAACAGTTAATAATGAAGGTAAAAATAAATGACAGAAATGGTCTTCTCTGCTGAATAAAGCCGTGTCAGATCGCGCTGTAATTATGAGTCTTCTTTCAAAAATGATGAAAATTAGATGAATCTTAATTTTTTTGTATCTAGACGAGGGTGTTTGCGCGCAGGTGACTGCATATAATGAGCTCAGATACGGGAAAGACTGTTCCTCAGTTTCATATGGATTACATAATCAGATAACATTCGTTTTCTATTTGAATTCGTTCGTTTAAAAGTAGAAACGTCAGGCGTTTAGATACGGGAAAGACTGCACCTCGCTTAGTTTCATACGGATTACATAATCAGGAATATTAGTTTTCTATTTGAATTCGTTCATTTAAAAATAGAAACTGCAAGCTTTTTTAGATTGTATTGATTTTAGTCTTCTGTATCGGAGTATTTAAGGTTTCTCTGTGAATCAGGGAAAAGTGAAAGTCAACGAGCCGGCGCGCGAAGGGTTAAAGCCGCTGCATTCAATTTTATCTTTAGATGGTCAATTTAGATTTAGATTTCAAATTCAATATTGATTTTAGAACTGTTTGTAACGCAAGTACTTTATAACTAACTAAAAATGAACAGTACTCCCTTACTTTACTTTTTTGGTGGATTAGTAATTTAATTACAGTAACACGTTACTTAGTAACGCATTACACCCGACACTGGGCATGGCTATATGTGTATGTGGTGTAACTGTCACAATGAAGACGGGAGGATTCAGTTGCGGAAAAGAGAGTTTATTACAAGAAGTAATACACAGCGAGAAACTAAACGGAGCTTTCCGTAGGCAGAGGGGCGGAGCTTCCGTAGGCAGAAACGGAGCTTTCCGTAGTGGCTGAGGCGGGTAGCGCAGGGAAGCAATGGGCAGACGAGTCTCCGGCGATCGGAGTCCAGGAAAGCAGCAGGGCTCAGGAATCGCGGAAACCAGGAACCAGAAACGCCTCGTAAACGTCGACCGCAAACTGCAAGGATCTGACAAGAGGGAGAGCGTGACAGGAACTGATATAGCCCAACGGTGATGACTCTCAGCTGGAGCGAATTAGCCTCAATCACACGCACCCACAGACACCTGCTCACACAATACGCACACGCATACAGACAAGACACGGTGAGGACGGGACGCGGAACCCATGAACCGTGACAGTAACAGTATAGGCACAGATGCCACTCATATGCTGATGTATTTTGCCCTTGTGATATTACAAAACACATAACATCCAAAGAAGAATGGAAGTCAGAATGAAATAGGTGGTGTAACCAGCCCTTGACTCATTTAGCTGTTTGTGTGGATCGATCATCTGTGGTTTGTATAGATTTTTTTGTGTGAATGTTCTAAATGTTTAACAATGTATTAATCATTGGATTCAACTTCATTAGACTCTGTATATCTTGGTGATTACATTAGCCAGCCAGCTAACCTAAACAGAGCAAGCTACACTGCCAAGCGTTCTCATTTATATTCATAAATATGTTGGTAGAAGCATTATGATGCAGGCCTAAAATTCAGGCTGTACATGTTTTAGCCCAATTCAAACATCCTTATAAAACTGAAATTATTATTTAATTAAAAATATATATTTAAATAGAAATTCTAGATACAGTGGAAACATTCTGAAGACAGGCACCATAAGCCGTAAATGTAATTTGTCTATATATATATATATATATAGTCTAAATATAATTCGAGGTGAATTTGACTATTTTTGGAAATGAAAGTCGTATTGCACTCTCATTTTAATCTACATAAATGTGCATTTTGCTTCAACTGGAGGTCTGGCTATTTGATGACTTAAATAAGCTTGAGTGAGCAATAACTGAACCAGTGGTTTACATGATCGACAGCGTTTGTTATTTAAATACACCACTGTTCATGAAGTGATCCAAACACTGTCATGATATTTGTAGAAAAAATAATTAACACTTAACAAATCTGTACAGATGCTGTATCTAGAAATCACAACTACTACAGAAACCACACAGAACAGACAACATTCAACTTATTTACAGTATTTTCCCCGAGCTAATCTGCATATACAATCATTCACATTGAGAAGTGACATTAATTAGCTGGTGACATGGGATTAATTCAGCACACAGTAAAGAAAGTCATTCCATAGACAGTGGTGCCGACCCTTCGGTGGATGACAGCACATGTGCCCAGCCGTCAGACAGCTTTAAAACCTGTCTGACCCGTCGCTGTTTGTCTGTCACCCCCCTCCCTGTTAGGATGCCGCGGCAGGACCCTTGGGTCCCCCTGGAACTTGTTAAGAGAAGAGGGTTAGTGTCAGGGGTCTCTCTCTCATCCCACCTGTCTGCCCTTGCCTTTCAAGGAGATGGCATGAAGGAACACAAGTCTTATGGGTTTATAGACTTAAATGACTTAATGGACACAGATTAGGCTTAAAATGAACATTCGGTTAAATAGCATAAATGCGCAATATTTAAGGGATAGTCGGCTATAATATGTTTCAATCTTTACAACACTTGGAATAGTTTTAGCATTTTAATGGATGAAAGTGTTAATGCATTTGGTATTGGTGGATGAGCAAGTATGAACTAATAGATACACTGCTGAGCATGTAAGATATGCTGCTGCTGCATGAATGGACATGAATCAGGGGCGTGGGAAGGTGTTTTATGTAGGGGGTGGGGGGGGGGGGGGTAGTCAATTACTGCGTATAAATATTACGCCAAATAGAAACAGAAAATATATAGCCTACGCACTTTCATGAGATTGTGTTAGGCAACAATTAGCTATTTTACAAATGGGAATACAATGAATTCATAACAATGTTTTACATTCAAGCTACATTCAAGCTTAAAAACCCTTAAAATGTATAGTGAAATGTTCTTTTAAAAGCATCTGGAATGCAATAAAGTAATTTTAAAGCTGTTTTTAAAGCATTTGCTGCATGGATTAAAAAGATAGGCCAATAAATAATTCACATTATCAGTCAGACAAAATTGCATTGCAGCAAATCCTTTACATTTCAAGGACAAATATTTACAGACTTTTTTTTTATTATTGAATACAATTATAAAATAAAACGCAAATTATAATCGGGCCTGTTTTAGGCTTTCCCTTATTTGTATATTTTAGATGGTGAGGTAACGGGGAAAATGACTCGCCATCTCCTCATTGGACGCGCAGAGAGAATATATGCATCTTAAGGGATTACATAGGCTAATGAAGAGTTTTTGCTTTGCTTTGAATTATTTCGTTTTAAAGTAGTATTTTAAAGCTTTCTATAGATATATTTATCATATCTCTGAGCCAGTTTCGAGTTGCCGAGTTTCGGTCATCATTGAAGCGCTCTTGTTCAAAACCAGCAGAAAGCATTCTCTGTTTTCCTATTTTATAAAAGCACAATGTTGATATTGTGAATGCACACAAATAAAAGTAGAGTACCCTTTACAGTTCCAAATGATATATTACTCTTACCTTTATGAGAAAAAAAAAAAAAAATCACACGGCGTATTTTAAGTTGTTTTTTACTGTAAGAAAAAAAGCCTCCATGTCCTGTAAAGCTCGCTTCAGCTCTCACACACAAACTGTTGGATATTGCACATTTATATGTGTTAAACATTTAAACTAACACTGTGATATGCTTGAACTGTTTATAGGCCTATCTATCGATTTTATTTTAGTCAAGTCTTGATGATTTGATAAGGCTAAATTAATCAAACATAGGCGATCAACTCTGATGCTGGCCGCTTGGTCGTTGCTTAAAGAAAAAAAAAAATTTTAACGAACAAAAAATGCTCCCAAGTTTTTCTAAATTAACTTTATGAAAAAAAAAAAAAAAACGAAACATAGTCTAATCACTTTTCCATTACATACAAAACTGAACCATTTTAATAGGTAGCTATAAGCTGTTTTGGAGAAGGGAAAGACTCATATCGCTAACAAAAAAAATAAAAAAAAAATTCTTCCAGTACATCCATGATATTTCCATGTTCCGCTTTTTAAGTCACAACCTACAGATCCCACAACACAAACATAACATTCACAAACATAAAGCAAGCATGCATTGGCAGTGCTGCGTGCGTGATTTGGCAGGATGTGCATCAAATAGCCCTGCATCAGTTTAATAACTTTGATAACTTTATTTCTTACAACTGTTAAATTAATGGGGGCAAATGGTAAATATGTCGAAGATCACATAGAAATAGATAGCAAAATAGCCAATGTAAAACTAAATGTTATAAACATCGGAGCAACCATAAGAAATGTTTAAATGAATCTTTATCATAACAAATTTAGCCTTATTTTTTTTTTATTCACACCAGTTTACAGTTGCCCACAGAAAAAAACAGGGAGTGCTGCAGCACCCTCAGCACCCCCTGTTCCCGCGCCCCTGACATGAATCCTGTAGCAGATCTAGACAGGTGGTGCTGGGGGGGGGGTTTGATAGCATTGCAGGATAATAGATAACCGTAAACACCGAACCAAACTATTGAAATGAGTGAGCAAGCTCATTGGCTGTATAATTAGCAGTGGCCAGTCAGTTTGTGGCATGAAATGATGTGATTGCATGCAAAGGATATATTAGCCTTTCTTTTGGAGCAAGCACACAGCGCTGAGGCTCAATGTAGAGCAATTAAAGTGTATACATACTGGATGGAGCTAAGCTACTCAAGTTCTGTGAGTCTGACTTTGAAAATAAAATAGACAGGCGCAATATTAAATCAAACTGTGAAAGTGCATGTTAGTATTTTCCCCCTTTAATTTTCTTTTATGTGTCATATTTTGTATATGACAGTATCTATTGTAGAATAAAAAAAAAAGTTTTACCTTTTTGTCAGAGTTGATGAAAAAATAAGTTGTGTTTCCTTGTTAGTCCATGAAATGATTAAACTGCAATCTTTTTTTTTCTTCCCCAGAGCAAATGAGGCTGTTAAAATTGGTGCCTAAAGTAAAAAAAAAAAAAGTAAAAAAAACACTTTGATGGTTAAAAATACTGTGCTGATTTGTAATGTAAATTTTACCACACATCTCATGAAAGCAAATCTAAAAATATTAGACTTTGTGCCTGCTCTGAAAGATTGCCTCCCGGAAATATAACGGCTGCAATCTCAGCATTTCTGATTAAGGAACACTCCCAAGCCAATAACGTGGACGCTCATCTGAAGCCAGATTACGGGACGCTTGGCACTGACCTATTTAGATAGCCAAGGAAGCTCACATGGCATTATGTCTGGTGAAAGGGCATTAGCTGATTTTGCACTACATGAGTCTGTCTGCATTAATGCTGGGCCTTTTCCTCATGCGGCCCATGACTGGACGGCAGCGGTGTTGGCATATGTTTCCCAGGGTGAGGCCCGGCCTGCATTGTTCTGAGCGGATGTCAGGACACATTAGAGCTGGCTGGGCTGTGCTGGGAAACCCCCTGCTGTCATAACCGCTAATTACATTCAGACGGTCAGCGCTGCAGACGCATGCTAGCACAGGCACAGGTAGAGCTCTCTATGCATGTGCTGCAGCAGGTAACTTTGTAAAAAAAGACAAGCAATGACAAGATAAATGCAAGCATATTTTGATGATTTAGATGAAGAAGCCCTCCGGTAACAGATTTAGCTGAGTTAGATGTGTTCCTGGGTCAGCATATATTGTTGACCCTGGAACATTTTAATCCAAAAATGTTATCTTGACCATTTCCCTACTCCTAAACCTAACTTTACCCATGAGTAATCCCTAAAATCAGAGGACATGATAGATGAATGGCATTGCTGTACAAGCACCAAACACTGATTATAAGCTTAAACCTCACAAAAATTATAAACTTGTTCTTCAAATCTGATTGGTTAATAACAATGTTGTTCCAGGGTCAACAAAGATGTTGATCCAGGAACATGTTGCACTTGGTAAAATCTGGTTCTGCAACAGTGTGTATGAGTGTGTGTGAGAGAGTGTGTGAGTGTGTGTGTGTGTGTGTCTGTGTGTGTGTGTGTGTGTGTGAGAGAGAGTGCGTGCGTGTGTGTGAGAGAGAGAGTGTGAGTTTGTGTGTGTGTGTGTGTCTGTGTGTGTGTGTGTGTGTGTGAGAGAGAGTGCGTGCGTGTGTGTGTGAGAGAGAGAGTGTGAGTTTGTGTGTGTGTGTGGTCTGTGTCTGTGTCTGTGTGTGTGTGTGTGTGTGTGAGAGAGAGAGTGCGTGCGTGTGTGTGTGAGAGAGAGAGAGTGTGAGTTTGTGTGTGTGTATGTGTCTGTGTCTGTGTCTGTGTGTGTGTGTGTGTGTCAGCTGCTCACAGTCCAGGTCACTCTACAGCTCAAGATCTGAATGTTTGAGTAGAGAGGAGGCCGAGATTCACGGCAGGATTTTGCACGTTTGACCCTCACTTTGTTTAAGCAAGTTTTATGAATTCACATGAGTTTTTTGGGTATAAGCTATTTATGAATATACTTCATACAGCTCAGTGCATAATCAAACTATACCACTTAATAAGTACATGAATAGTAACTAGTATTCCCATCATCATCAGTGATGGTAATAATAACACATGGTAATTGGGTGTTGAAGGCTCCTGTATTCTGTAAATGTCTCATGTTGTGCCATACGCTTGCCATATCGACCCAGCTTGTGAGTCTGCAGCGGTTGCCATGGACACCTGCCAAACCTGCAACACCATTTTATTATATGACATTACCAAATTTCGCCCCATCTTTTTTTTCTTCTGCCATCTCCCGCTTCTCTCTGTCTTCGTTTAAATGAAGTTCTAATACGTAAGTTAGGGAGGAGCGAGCCCATCTAATCATTCAATCAACAGCCAGAGTATATAAGCAGCTGCTTACCTCTCTCTAGTTCCAGCTGTTTCAGCATCCCTCCACCTCCCCAATCTCCACCTTCTTCTTAGGCACCTTGCCCTTCGTAATCACCTTTTATCAAGTCCCTGGGGGGGTATATCAGAGCTCGAGCCGAAGCTGCTTCATCGAGCCCCTCATCAGCGGACAGCAAGCCAAATAAAGTTTACTCGATTACCTAATGATTATATGGGCAAACGAACTCGTTAATTGGATGCGGAGGTTGATACTCACGTAAGGCAAAAACTACATGATTTAAACATCAGAGGCTAATAATGTAAACGAATAGCATGTAAAGTCTGGAAACAGGGTTATTATAGTCTACTAAAACCAAAACTAATAAATAAATGCATCAATATTTTTAAAACTGAAAGAAGAGAAAACATAGGGCAACATTTCTTGTTTACATTTATTTGATCTTTCTGTACAAAAAAATAAATAAAATAATATAAACTATATAGACATTTAAAAACAACAAAAACTAGTAGAAATGACAAAAAGAACAATTACTTAAATGAACATGAAATCAGAAAATATTAAAATTAATTCTAATTTGAACTACCTTTATCTTACTGATTTAAAAATAACAATGGTTGGGTAGTTATTATTTAGTTTTTCCAGTGTTATGGAGGATTATAATAAAATGTGTTGTATTTGGTGTAATGATATCTTCATTTCTATTAAATGACACACCAACACTACACCCAAGTCAAATGTGCCTTGTCATAATCCTCTCCGAATCATCACATTCATCAGTCTGTAACATCCGCCGTTTGCAAGGAACGAATGAACCTCAGCTGTTTTATAGGCCAGCAGTAACACACTGAACCAGAAACCAATGATAGATCATCCACGCCTATTAACAGTGATCTGAGACTCGGGCTGATCCCAGGCCAGCAGGGGACTCCGGTGAGCCACGCAGTCAGGTGGAGGAAGACGCCGCTGGCCCAATTATCTCCGTCAACATGTTCCCTGATACATGCACCCCACAGCTCAGACCTTCCACATTTCTGAAGGGTTCAGGAGCCGTGGGCAGCGGACCGTGGATGGACTTTGGAAAAGGTCACGGCTGCTGTAGTTTTATGGTGTTTCTCTGAAAGCTCGGTGGTAAACGCCCAGCGCTGCAGATGCAAACCCAGCCTGAGACGCCAGAGACTCCTCTCCCAGTGGATTTGGTCTAACGCCACGCCTCATACTTTCCTTCAACCGAACAAAACATCACTAAAAAGCTCAAAAGAGGTTTGTCAGTCAATACCCTCGCCGGCAAACCTGGCTTAAATTTTGTCTAATGGAAGGTGCATTAGTGCATCAAACCCAGCCTGACACCGATTTAGTGGACTTGGCAGCATCACCCCCTTTCCCTCCTTTGGTCTTAAAATTTCATTTGGACCATTTCATTTCTGATAAACATAAACATCAAAAAAACGGTTAAAGAGAGCTTAAAAGCAGTAAGTGGGAAAGATCTGGAGTGCAGGAGTTTTTTGGTGATGCTAAGTTTTTCAGTTTAAACTTCAGTGCTGTGAATGTGTTTGGTCATGCTCAACATAATAGTGTATCTACCATCTCTTCATGTCTAGCGCTTGAAAAAAATCTGATTATTTTTGGCTGGCCTGAGCAGTGAACCACAGAAACATGAGATATTAGCAGATCTTGTGAAATCTGTTGGCCAGCGTATATTTCAAGACAAAATCTTAATTTGTGTTTCAGAGAAATGTTTTATTTTCTTTTGGCTTGGTGATAAATAATATGTAGTTGCCACAAAAGTAATGACATCAATACAACTTCTATATGACAATATGTCTGTGTTGATATCCAACTGAGAATTGCTTATGATTTTAATAATGACCAGACATGTTTATCATCATTAATGTTTTTTAAATATAATTTTCGCCCAACCATTAGTATTAAGTATAATCTGTCTTGAATGGGCTGTAAAATAAATCCCTAAGGTAGATGAAACACAAATAAAAGCAGACGCTGGGAAACTTGAACGGTGGATTTTCAAAATGATTGTTCGCTGTGCTAAAATAACCTTCAACTGCATATGCATAAATAAATGCAGTTTTTTATCAAATGCACAGTAATTATATTGCAACAGTGGGACAGTGATGACAGTAACTTTAACGGTGCATCTGTTCATACTTCAGGCACTGGAGTTATTTATTAAAAATAAACAGAGATCATCCAATGATTGAAGTGAAACAGGCTTAACTCTGACCTTCCTAGAAACCTTACATTACTAATGTATCTCTTGTAATCTCACTTTTCTTTCTTTTTCACCTTTGATTGATCTCATTAGTAACTAAGTCACTGTCATAGTGTCACACGACACTTAGGGAGCCAGGAACGATGGAGACGAGGATATTAACAAACAACAGACTTTACTGAACACGGAGGTAGACAGACACCGAAGAAGAATACATTTGACATATACACAATAACCGACCGGAAACATGGGGCTGAACAGACAATAAATAGAGCGACCTAACAAGACACACCTGGAACTTAATCAAGACACAGACGGGGACTAATAAACTAATGAAACTAGGAAACAGGAAGGACCAAATATGGGCACATGAGGATGGGAGACACAAGACTGGAAGACACGGGTCTGACACATAGTCTGCGAACTGTTGTAATACTATGAAAAATTCACCAACCAAACTCAGGATGGACATTTTCTGCGGTTCTCAGAAACCACCATCACGGAAGCACCTCCATGTTCAGTCACTCGACCCTTCTCTGAATGTCTAGTGTGTTGAAGATTGTTGCATGACTGCCATGAAAGGTCTTCTCAAGACACACTCAGTTCGATAGGATGATGGGTTTGGTGTTTTATGAGTACTAAGTTTGGTTGGTGTGATATTCTAGGAGAACATCTGTTCCACATTGAAGCATGGCTGTGCAAAACAACTCAATGGAAATATGATGTCAAGCTCCGTGATGCATCACAGTGGACAGCTCTGTGCATTTATAAATACAATTAAACTCAGAAATATTGAATATTCTGTAAAGTACAGCCAATCAATTCCAAGTTCATAAGACTTGATAGAAAAGCACGAGTGAAAGTCAATGCATTTGTGGTCATGTGAATGTCAATAGCTTAATTTGTTCAGTCAGAATGAAGACCATTCACATCAACACCTTAAGAGGACTCACTATTAAAAAAATCATATTGTCTGTCAGCACTCACTCTTTCTCAATGCTTTCACTTTTTCTCAAGCCCCCTCTGTTGTAGCCTGCACTAATATAAACAATGTCTGAAACTTAGTATTACTAGCACTTCTCATGCTATCTACCCCTTTATGATGAATCACTTATTATTGTATTCCTCACTTGGCTTTTGTTAAATTAGTAATGCAAATGTAAATATAGGAGGACAAAACTCATGCGAATTAAGCTGGATGTATGTTCTATGTTCCCGAATGAAAGATAACAGGTTATCTGTGGATAAACTGACTTAAAAAATGCCTTATGTAGTGCAATGCATCCTTTCAAGTTACAAATACACTTTTTAATAATGCTATTATGATCACCAGATTGGCTTGACATGACACTCAATCTATTTTAAATAAGAGTAATGCACATAAAAAAACGTGTGACGAAAAAATTAAAAGCATGTTTTGAAAAATATATTTGTAAAAAACTATGCATGCATAATGTTTCCACATACATTTTTGCATGTTAGAATATAGACTGACATGTAGGCTACAATATGGAGGTTTTGACAGTATTTGAAACACTACATTTTTTTTGGTTTTACAGTATGTGTACTGACTGTGTACTTATCCAAGAAAGTAATGGAAGTACAGACGTTTTTCCAGAACGCAGAAGTCACGCCTGACTCTTAACTGGAAGGATACTTTGCTTTATCCGTTCTTCAGTGTTTCTAGTCTAATTAGTGTTTATTCCGAGCTGATAATCTAATGTTAAACCTATTCAAATGTTTTTAAAAGCACATGGCTCCATAGCACCATCACTTTACAGTATCGCAATAACCATAATTTGTCAGTGCCTTACTCCTTAAAATGTAATGAGTGTGTAAATGACTGTCGATGTTATCTACATTAAAAACAGATGGGCACTATGGCCACATACACATTGCAGCTGAATTCGGTTGTCAGTTCACCTTTTATTCCTTAATCGCATTCTGTACACACATAATTCACTAAAATATGGGAGTGACAGACAACTGCAAATGCTTACTGTATTATTATCACCAAAAAAAATATCATATATCTCATATCTGCAACAGACCACTTCATTAAATCCATGAAGTGACTGTCTTTGTGAGCTAGGACCAAACAACATGCCTAAAAGCACTTGTAAATATGAGACATGGCAACATTGCAAGACAGCGCTCTCTAAAGCAGCCTCCCGAGCATAATCAAAACACAGCACGTCTATCAGTTTAGTTAAAATTGCAGATACCAAATGGCTAAATTCTTCATCTTTATTTAAATGAGGTTGTCATTGCTTAAATATGCAGTGTGCACATGGCCTATTTGAATGGGTTCATATGGAGACTGGAACAGAAGAGCATCCAATCGGAAGATAGAATTCATAAAGGTGGTGCTCATCGTTTACTCCGGAAAAAGGTCTATAATGTAACTACATGGGTTAAGGTTAGGTTTAGGGGTAGATTAGTGCTGTGATAAGTACATGGTATGTACAGTACATCTGGATCAGGACTGTAAAATAAAGTGCTACCGTTTTTTTGTCTATGCATGATTTTAAAAACAGAAATATCTTTATGAATATTTGACATCATATATAGGTAAATTTAACAATTGTATTAATATCTTTGAGTCTCTAAATCTAACCATTTCCAATGATAAAGTAAGTATTGTAGGTGAATAGGTTTGGGATGCATGTATTTAAACAAAGATTTGACAGCTTCTGGCTGCAGTGTTGACAGAAACGTTGAATACATATCCAGAATAAAAGTGATGCACATTCATGTATATTGTCTTTGGATTGTAAAGTTACATACAGGTACATACAGAGTCTTCAGGGATGTCTACCCTTCAGATGATTTCGAGTAGACTTATTTGAACATTAAATCTCATCTTCTTTGGCACCGAGAGTTTTCTTTATACACTCAATTGCACTTAAACTGAGATCTGATTCACTGGAGTTCATAAGAAGTAACATTGCGGATTCATCTTATGTACATCACAAGGTTGCACATCTTTTATTTGGGCCCATGCAATATGTGATATTTCAGCAAGATGAAAGTGTCCCGATCACAAAGAATCAAGTCTTGTTGAAAGATGAAAATGCACGTGTCCAGAATGCCCCTTTAAAATAAAATCAAGTGTTTATGGTATTATAGGTATGCACAGTTTTTAATCCCGTTTCTTGTCTTCTGGAGCATTTGGAACTGTTTACAGCACAACTCAAATCCTGTAAATTGAAGTCAGCTGGATTGAAAGATGTATTGATTGACTGATCTGGTGGTGTTTTCTATCTTTACTCATCTACAGCAGTCATATCCTCTGGGTTTCTCCCCGAATCACAGTCAAAAACAGAGTTTTCCGAGGAAATGTTTGGAGATAATGCGGTGATTGGGTCCAGCCCTGGCCTGGGAAATGAGCACACTAAAAGTGCTGTGAGGGACGCTCCCGACTGGGTGTTCTGGGTGAGGCTGTGTTTGTTGACCAGGTCAGGAATGGAAAAGCTGACTTCCTGTGCTGCTGCTGCCAGTGTGAGACTTCCTGCAGGTGTTCAAACACACGCTGACATGCCATGAATCCCCCCCGAACACTGCTACCTTTTCAGAGGTAAACCAATAGCATCTGCTACAGAGGCACTTTTACACCCCTCCCTGGAAACTGATCTGGGAACAGCTCCTTTTAGATGTTAGAGAGGAAGAGACTGTACTCTAAAATGTACTTTAAAACAAGCTTTGTTATTATTGCCTCTTGACATTTCAAGCTAAAGTTTCATGCCATAAAATAAGGGATCGTTTCATAGTGACCAGTGGCTAGCTGGTCAAGCTCCAGAAAGGTAAAAAGCACCAAATATACACTATAAAAGTATCTGCAGTCCACATGACTCGTGTGGGGAATATTTTAAGTCTTCTGAAGTCACATGATGCTCAGAGTGAGGAACTCACTATAATAAAAATAATAATAATAATAATAATAATAATAAAACACTGGTTCATGGATGCAACATCCCTTTTGAGTTCTAGGAGGGCAAGATTCAAGTGCTTAATTGGATTGAATGTGTACTTCAAACTGTATAGTTTTGAAAAACTATACTTGCAGATAATATAATACTAATGAAATAAAAGACCACTTAAGTACACACAAAGAGAGAAACTTTGATGACTGTGTTTGTTAGTGCACTTTAAAAAGTGCACTCTGTAGTGATGTTAAACTTTACTTTAAAGTACATTTTTAATCATTCTGTTTCATTAATATTTTTTATTGTGCTTTATAGAAGTACACTTATTTTGATGTGTTGACTAACATACTAAAGCACATGTAAAGTACTTGATTGTAATTTGACCTCTAGTGTCTTATTTGATATTACATTTAAAGTTAATATATTTGAAATCCTACAAACCTCTACCAATAAGGCTGATTGTTACAAACTGTCTGTGATTTTGTAACTTCTGTGTTTTTAGCAAAAACTTTTTACTAGACCGTTTAAGTGCAATAAGACATGAAAGAGAACTTAAGTACTTGCATGCCATTCTGTGCGTGTGCTTCGAATGTGTGCACTCAGAAACCCTATTTCAGAAGTTTGAACTGATATGGTTTTTAAATGCATGATTTCAGCACATTAAACATGCTAATAAGAAACAAACAGATGTTTTGTGACAGAGACAGAGTATCTGAAGGTGCGTTCACACCAGACGCGAATGAAGTGTTACGTGCGAATGATTTACATGTTAAGTCAATGTAAAGACGCGATAGACAATCCTGTGGCGCTATTCGCGTAAATGAGGCGGTGCGAATGACATGAATTACGCGGCTCGAATTGAGCGTTTGGGGCATTTGGCGCGCCATTCGCACGAATATGGCGAGTTAAAAAATCTGAACTTTGGCGGATATTCGCGCCGCATTAACCAATCAGGAGCTTGCTCTAGCAGTGACGTCATTACGAGCGGAGGCAGAAAATCCCAAACAACAATGGAGGACAAATTAATCGTGGTTGTATGTGGGTACCCGGAGCTGTATGATACTACTTCGTACTTTTATAGAAACAGGAATCAATTTTGCAATGAGCCTGGAGCTGCCTGGCAGAAGCCCCTCACATTACGCAAATTCGCGTCTGTTGTGTAGTGAATTTCACTCGCGAATGAAGCGAGTAAACTCAAACTGTTCAAGCGTCCAACTACGCGCTTTATTCGCGTCTGGTGTGAACCCACCTTGAGGAACCAGCTGTAAAGGCACAGCCCTGTTCTGGAAAAGGGGGCGGGGAGCAGCACCTAATTTGCATTTAAAGAGACATGCACTAAAACAGCGTGTTTCTGCTTTCACTCAAAATAGGCAATTTTAAAATGATATTATACATTATCTGTGGCATATTTTGAGCTGAAACTTCACAGACACCTAAAACTTATATTAAATATTGTAGAAATGTCCCATTCAAGTCTGTATGAAATAAAACAAATATGAAATTAATTTTGTTAGCACACATTGCCAGTCTTAAGGTGAACAATTAATCCGTGCAAGTTAATTCAATGAACAAAAATGTTTGTCTAATTAAAATCTGATCATTTACTTCCACCCTGGAATGGCGTTCCTTCTCTGATGAGGTCAGTTTGATGGCTTGGGCAGAATATTCTTAACCACACCCCTCTAACCGTTAGGGTTACACTTTATTTTAAGGTGTCCTCGTTACAGTGTAATTATACATTTAAGTACTGAGTAATATTAATAACTACATGCACTTACTATATGTGTCAGACCTGTGTTCCCATGTCCTGTGTCTCCTTTCCTCTTGTGCCCATATATGGTCCTTCCTGTTTCCTGTTCATTATTAGTTCATTAGTCCCCGTCTGTGTTTGATTACTCCAGTCCTCACCTGTTTCAGTTCTCCTCGTTTGATTCCACAGTAGTCTTAAGCCTTAGTTTTACCTGTGTCTGATGTCCGATATTGTTCGTCTACACCCGAGATCCATGCGATGCTCTTCAATAAAAAGATATTGCATACTCTCCTCGTCTCCTCGCTCCTTGCCCTGACGGAAACATGACAATATGGTTAGGATTTGGTTTAAAGTTACTTACATGAAAGTTACTGTTATTATAATAGTACATACATGTACCTTAAAGTGCCCCTATTGTGCAATTTAGCAATTAAGGTTGCTAATATTGTTTTATAAGTGTCCTAAAACCGGTTTACTTGTATACAAAGTCAAACAACACTTTAGTTTTCTCAAAAAATTGCTCTAATTTTACCTCATTTCTTAATCAATCATAAACGACTGCAAAGCAGTTCAAAGAAACAGTCTCTCTAAACCCCGCCTTTTCATGAGCCCTCACTGCTGTGATTGGTCAGATGGCGCAGTCCTTTGTGATTGGTCTAAAGCACGAATGGCAGCACATGGGCAGATAATATGCAAATGTGTTACTTTGTGATGTACAGCCGTAACAGAATAAGATTCGTATTCCTGACGACTCGTTTAGGCGATTGCGAGCCGACTCTTTTTTTTGATAGACAATAACTTTATTTATCGTGCACTGTTGGCTTCACAACTTTGCAGAAAGTTTATGTTCAACATACTGCTACATGACACACTGCATGAAAGGTAATATTTGAAAAGGCATAATGGAGCGCTTTAAAATAAAGTGTTACCCCGAGACAGAGAGGAGGAGCGCTAAAATAAACCCCCGCCCTCTAACAGTAGTTTCTGTTTCAGTTGGAAATACATTACCATACTGAAATAAAGTCGGGATAAAATTCTGGTTCACGCGGCCTTTGAGTCCTTCTTAATTTGGTCAAGCGCTCACAGTAAATTTCAGCTTATTGTATTTAATATACATTTACATTTATGAATTTAGCAGACGCTTTTATCCAAAGCGACTTACAGTGCATTCACGCTATACATAGTTTTGTCAGTACATGTGTTCCCTGGGAATCGATCCCACAACCTTTGCGCTGCTAATGCAATGCTCTACCACTGAGCCACATTTAAACTACGATACATTATCAGTTAGTTGCAATTTAAACAGTGTCAGAAAACATTACATTCAGTTCACACTGAAGTACTTAAATATGTTCTCAAGTATATTATTTCCATATTAAGTGCTCTTTTTAAGTGTACTAAGTGTAATATGGAGCATGAGTCAAATGGACTACATTTCAGGTGTTTTTCTCTCTTTGGAGTTTGGCTATGGTGATATGAACTGATGTTTTTTAGCAAGAGCTGTGTAAATACTTTATATGAGAAAATGATCAACATGCAGTTTTTGAAATCACGAGGATGAGTAAGTAATAACATCACTTTTCCTAAAGGAAGAGTTCCACAAAAAAAGTCAATGAATTTGATGCATGTAAATATGAAACGATGAATCCTCTGGGGTGAATTTCTGATTAAGGCTGTGTTTCGGCCAGTCGAATGTGTCTGATTATGTGCCGTGGCCTGAAATGACACATGCTTACATCATCACACGCCAGTTAGACACAACAAACTGAGTCTCGCTGGCGGCTCGCGGGGGAGGATTCGCTCCACAGAACACGAGAGACATTCATAACCTATCAACATCTCAACACTGTCCCGAAGCAGGAATTACTGCAGAGAAATCCACTTTGCACTATTCAAACAGAAGAACCTTTAGGTGAAAGTTGTTTCTAAGCCTGACAGAAAAAGCAATAAACCTGAATCAATCCAAACTGAAGCTTTTAAAAATGCAACCAATATACAAGCGTTTACAAATCCGTGTTTTGGAGCTCATAAGACATGCATCAGATCTGAAATGAGGAGGTTCATTGAACTTTATTCAGTTAGATGTGAATATCATCAAATTCCTGCATGCTGTGATATTTTCGTCTCTCGTCATCTGAGACAAAGCCTTCAGACGGGACTCTGTCGTCTCCTACAGGCGGATACTGCTGCCATCCAGCTAGAGTCTGTGGAATAGCATCCGCATGTGATCAGCGAGAGACCGACAGACACGGGACTGTGAAACCTGCTTCACTTTCAAATGCTGTTTTATCCCTGAGCTCTGCATGTGTGACTGAGAGAAGGAACGAAAGAAAAAGCACAGCGCATTCCCTCCAAACCAGCAAAACCTCCATCCTCAGACATACTCAGCGCAGCATGAAGCTCGTCCAGCGGCGGTGTGAGCTGTGTGTGTCTCGCTGCCGGCTCCAGCTCTGTCTGTCTGCCCGAGTCTAACAACACACACACACACACACTACTGATGATTCTCTACATGCATGCTTTCTGAGAGCTGCATTGTATGTCAGTCCTGTCCACCCACATCTGGATCGTCTGGACACTGCGACCTCGCATCCTTTTTGTCTTCCGCAGAGAGGATTGCAGTTTTTGAAGGGATCGGAGATGTGATGGCGTATGTTAGTGATTTCGTTTGAGATGAGAGACTGTGGAAATAAAGGCGGATACAATCTGGACTGGACACTCGTGCGTTTCGATGGGATGAACATTTGAGTGAAATACACATCTGACACAGTGAAGTTTGCCGGAAAAGGTGTATTCCTCCCGTAAGTTCATGTAAGGTCTAGAATGGAGAACGGATGTGTAAATGCATTCTTTCGATCGCTTCACCAGCTTTCCTCCGACATCTCGGCAGCCGTGGATGACCGCTCAGAGGTCTGCTATTAGAAAAAGGCATTAGAAGCATGTGTACCAGAGACAGAAACTGCCCAGGAGAGCTTTAGACAGAATCATAGTGCATGCATATCCCTACTTGTGCATGTGACAAAGACAGAAGTGATGTTCAAACAGTTCATTGTCGTCTGTGGATTTCTCTTTATGCTCAGTGGAACAAACCCCTTACCTGCTGACAGCTGGTGTTTAATTGCATGCACCGTCTGCAGTTTTTGAGTGCCTGATTCACTAAACTGTGTAACTGTGCCCAGAAAATCTGTGCTGAGCGCAGCTGGCATGAAGAAGTTTCTGATATTGCGGGTCGTCTCTGAATGTTAGGATGCGGCAGACTCTTGCAATCTGGTGTACTTTATTGGCACATCATCACTCCAACACTGTGATCCAGCCAAAGGAATCGCTCCTTACTGTGCTGAAAATGTATTTGTCAACATTAAGTCTGGATTTGTCACTGGTTATAACATTCTTCTACATGATTTAATGAATGCATGCTGATATGATCAATAGAACATTTATGAAATACACTGAATGCCTGTTTTCAACAGACGCTAATATTATTGTGTAAACTGTGGGAGTTTTGTATACAAGACAGCCTAATTTGCACAGAAACGATGAAATAGTGACTATTGCTTGATTTAAATACAGTGAACCATATGTACTGTAAACATTTACAAACAGTAACAAATGTGTCCTTCTCTATATTCTTTTAGCTAATGTGCTGATTTTATTATGTCTGTCAGGTTGCTTTATCCCTGAAAACACTTCGATTTAATCATAAGATACACACTTTTTGACACCCATCCCTCTTTTTGCATGTGTTGTGTGTGTATCTGCGTGTATATGTGTCTTTCCTCACAGCACACGACATTCAGCCAAGTTGATTATGCCTGAGAAACGCTGGCGGTCAGCGTCGTTCTGGAGTTTTTGGCCTAATTGCATCATCTCGGTGAAACAGGGTCGTTAACCTAATTATTTGTCTGTGACTGAAGGGAGAATATCAGCGTATCGGCTCAAAACAGATGAAAATGGAAATAGAATAATCTCCAAGCCATTAAATTGGATTCATTTTAGATGATGCAAGATACTGTATATATTTTAGGGCAAATGTTGTCTATGTGACAGCATGAAAACTGGAGATGATTAATTTTATATTTGTATTTCCTCTCTCAGGTTTTCTCTACTTAACCCCCCCCCCCCCATGTTTTGTGTACCAGTGCTGTTACTAACTAAAGTAGTGTTGCTATTAACATATTCTCACAGTAAAGGTCAATGTGTGCAAACAATTGAGTTTGAAAATTTTGCACGTAAAAAAATAAATATAACCTCACGTTGTGTCACATTTACACACTGCCTCCGAAACACTCGTCCGTCATAAAAACAATTCGGATCAGGTTTGATTTTCTGCGTTTTCCCATCTGTAGCATGCATTTTGATAGGGAAGGATGAGGAATACGAAAAATGGAAAAATGCATGCGATAATTTCGGACTCGGTGTGCAATGGCCTTAAGACTAGCTAATTAATAATCACTCAGTGCTCTCTCTCTCATAGGTTTCATTGAGATGTCTGACTAATTTAAGTGAAATTATTTGTTTGTACAGTTTGCAAATAATTCACTGATTAAATACACAATCAGACGATTAATTTCAACCCCTACGTCTTGGTGCAATAATTAGTTAAACACTGCTGTATATCACCATTTTTGGCTCTGAAATAAAATATATGGATTAATTGGCAAATTGGTGGATGAACTGAATAAATTGGTGTTTTGTAGCATTATATTTGTATTTATTGTATAATTTATTAGTTGTCTGTTTTGACGTTCCCATTAGAAAGAATCTACGATCCCAAATTCTAGACATATGGTTCACGTGTAGCCATGAATACTTTATTGAAAGGTATGTCATATATTTGTGTTTATGGCTGATAGTATTTGTACAAATCAATGGAAACTGCTGATGCCTGCATGACATAAAATGCATCCCAAGAAAATTAGAAAGTAGATGAAATTAGCAATAAAGATGGTTCTTTTGAGTATATATAATATGCAAAATGCAAAAGTTCATATTTTTTGCAAGAAAAACATGCAGTTCAAATATTGTGCCGTGATCATTTTAGTCAGATGTTTTGCTGAGTTTGTGGAGAGAATGTTTGCTTGATGAGCAATTCAATCAGCTACACAAACTTTTTCATGAGATTCTTGTAAATTCAGACAAAATAATTTCCGTTTAGTGGCATCTCAGTGTTGTAATACAATAAAGGAAATTAAAGAGATTATCCTTACTGACTTTCATTCACAGCGTCTCTGTAATTCACGCATTACGTGACACCTTGCTCTTTTGTGGAAAACCATCTTTCTTCCCAAAGCCAGAAGAGCACTGCACGTGCTCGTGAACAAACTGCTTGAGTTGAGGTCATCACACACACACACACACACACACACACACACACACACACACACACACACAGAGAGACACACACACACACCACACACACACACGCACGCACACACGCACGCACACAGAGACACACACACAGAGAGACACACACACACAGACACACACACATATACTGTATATATTGTTCAGTTAGTTTTTCTCAGTCGCTTTGGTGCATTTCTCACATCACTATTAACATTTGCACAACATTTAGTTCAATCTCCACAACATTTAGTCATTTGTGCACATCATAGTAGCAGTTTCTCATTCCTTCCAACAAATTGCAAATGCTTTTGAACATGCATCAATTGCTTTCATACAACTCTCTGCTGTTTTATAACATTATCGTTTGCTTATGTCATGTCAGTCAAAATTAACTAAACTTGTGAATGCTGAATAGTCATTCCATATAAAACTAATAGTCCTCATTTCATTGCTTGAGTCATTACATACAAAAATGTTGAACTAGTTGTCAAAATCTGTCAAGCAAATTTTATAAAAATTTGTAAATCTTTTTTTTTTTTTGCATGAGAGGGGTCTAACTGGAGACCATCTGAATAAGCATGTTGTTTGTGATAATGTGGGTTTTCACCACTCAGATGTTGATCAGACAGTGGTTTGCAGCACATGATAGGATGCTGGTGGAATATCTCCCTCCCTACTCACCATTCCTAAATCCAATAGAGGAATTTTTCTCTTCCTGGAGGTGGAAGGTATATGACCGGCATCCACATACCCAAATGGCCCTGCTAGTGGCCATGGATGCAGCATGTGATGACATCACAGCAGAGTCCTGCAGAGGGTGGATTCGCCACTCGAGGAGATACTTTCCTCGCTGCATTGCAAGAGATGATATTCGCTGTGATGATAAAACTAGATAAAACTATGTGGCCAGACAGAGAGGAACGTCTGGATGTGCATGAATGATTTACAGTACTATGTATGTTGTATGTTCAGTTCCAATATGTACTGCAATATTGTTTACAGTTGTGCACAGCTCTACCCAAAGGGAGTTTATGTTTGTTGTAAATAAGGGTGTATTTATTCTTTTGCACAATGCTGTGAACAAATTAGAATTGCAAAGAGCATATGCAGTAAAAATGTGAAACATACATATTCAGTGTCTTGTGCTCAGATACCTCACTAAATACAGTAATGTCTAACTTTACTGTAGTTTTCAAATGGCTGTGCAAATAGTATATAGTGCTGTCTTGAGCATTTTCAGGAAGTGTCACCAAAATCTGACTTTTTTTTGCATTGGAAAAAAATTTACAGAGTAAACTGTCATAATGAAAACATGACAAAGCCATTTGACTATCTTGTTCATAAACAGTGGTGTCAGGACTTTTCATCTTGATGACACTGACACGTTCATTGACATGAGTACTTGCTTTTGAGGAATGAGCTATCCATTTTGAGCAAGTGACACGCTTTTGCAGGTTATCAACTAGGTTTTGCAGTTTGTACTAATTGTTTTGAGAAATGCATTAACTGTTGTGCAAATGTAAATAGTGATGTGAGAAATGCACCAAAGTGACTGAGAAAAACTGTAAAACATTAGTAACGTTACAATCAAATTTGTACTTACTGGTTAATCCTTTAACTCTTGTCTTATGTAATGTAGGCCTATAATAAAAGTGTATTTTACTGCAGAGAATCTCAGTTTTGTCATTGCGGTGGAAGAGTCGAGCAAACTCACTGTACAGCATGAGATAGTTCACACTTTAGCATTCTCTCGTTCTCAGTCAATGTTCAAGC
This sequence comes from Schizopygopsis malacanthus, assembly GCA_027474115.1. Classification (NCBI taxonomy): domain Eukaryota; kingdom Metazoa; phylum Chordata; class Actinopteri; order Cypriniformes; family Cyprinidae; genus Schizopygopsis; species Schizopygopsis malacanthus. The sequence goes on from CM049872.1 coordinate 27,254,637, forward strand.
AGCATCTTAATGATGTGTGTTTCAGTGGACTACTGCTTCAGACGCGCACAAACAGAATAGAAGCAGGTCTGAAATACTGCAGCCGTATTCATCAGCGCTCGACTGAGAGGTTGTCCATCAAACTGATTGCACATTGAATTAAAGGCCTGTTCTCACAGCGACGGTGTCGTCTGTCATCAGCAGGCCGTGGAAGATGAAGCTCTACCTGTTTGGGTGATGTATGACCAAAACAACACACTCACATTAATGCAGCCCAAAATAAACCAATGGAAAAAATAAAAAAATATCCCACTGATTGGTTTCTCTTTCTATCAGATGTCTGGATAGATGCTGGTCTGATGAAACCCTCCACTATCATGAAATGAAATCTGAAGCTGCTCTGGGTGTTCGTGATGGATTTAGATGTTGGGTTGGTTTTGTTGAAAGACACGTTGGTAATAATAAAAGTAACCAGCTGAAAAACTGTCATGTGGAAATGACTTCATCAGAGCAAATGGTCCTGAGAGAAGTGCTTCATGCATGATCATTGACTTTGAATGTCCTGCTGAAGACATATGTGTTGAATGTTAGTCAGTGTATCTGGTGCATCTGAAAGAGCAATTCTGGCCTTTTCAGAGATAGTTTTAACATACTGCATCATTTAATATTATTAGTATTATTATTATTTTCAACAACAGGGCTTTTTGTTGTTTTATTCAAACACTTGGAAAAAATGTACATGAAAATGATTTTTTTTTTCCCTTTGTAGGGTCCCAAGAGATTAAACAAAGCAATTTTAAATTGAATGTATACACTGAATAACATTTGGTGTAGGATTTTACATTTACCCCCATCCCCCCCCCCATAGCTCTCATGCATGTTCACAGCATTGCCAAATATGCATATAAATATTTTTTTCCACAGAGCATGCATGCTGGAAATATTAGCAATGATTTCAAATCTGACTAATAATATTGGTATATCTTCCTCTACTGTATTGCTGTGTTTGTGGAAGGACCAGGAGCATTACAGCAGCGAGCTGTATTTCATCATACTGCTCATGCACTGCCTGTAATTGCTTGTTAAACACTGGAGCACTTGACTCTCTCTACAGCACTGAATGAGCTCTATTACATCTGCATTAAGGAATTACATCTATATCTAAGTGTTACGGAAGGACTCTCAGACACAAAGGAAGACGGTAAATGGTTAAGTTGAATCAGAACCAGGTGAGTAACTGGAGTGTTGATACTTCGGAGGGTTAGGAGCAGATAAGACGGTTGGTCTTTCTTACAGGTCCAGGAGATCGTGGATATGGACAGACGCTGAAATCCCAGGACTGGGGCAGGAGGATGACCCGGAGATGAAGGTGATTGAGGATGAGGAGGACACACTGAGGATGACACAGGAGGTAAGTAAATAATAGCACTTTGCTAAATGTATAGCTAGGCGCTAAAGTCCAACCATGTCGAAACGAGACCGGACACTGAAGTGAGTTACTGCTGGTGCTTATGAATGCTGCGTGATGAGTGACTGAATGACTTGCAGGTGCAGATGGTCAATACTCAGGTGAGTTGGTGCGCTGTGATTGGCTGGGCTGGAGAACCGGCTGTTCTGTGTCACTAAGAGGGAAATGCTAATTATATTACAGTGTCATTGATGGCTTAGATTCATCAGGGCTTTTAGAAATGTCTGTCTTCATAACGTCAATGATATGCACAAAATACTTCAATCAGTTACATTCATTGTTATTATCTGTACAACGTCTATTCCATTATATGTTCACTATGAAACAGACTCTGATTCACATCTGTGATGCTCGTTCTATATTAATGAGCAAATCTGCTGTTTCTTGGCAATCATAAACAGCTACAGTTAAGTTAATGAACTGTATTACCCATTAATTACAATTATTAATAGCATTAAATTTTTACTCTTTATTGAACATTAAAATCTTTTTCATAGTGCTGTTGCTGATTTTATCACAGGTAAAGTGTGTTCTTAAATCTGTTGCAGAGCATATCATTCAGAAATATACTCTCTATTTGTTTGTTTGTTTGGTCTTTATATACTACACATATTTTATTGGCAAAATGGCATCAGGTAATATTTCAATTGACCAGTTTATGTTGCCAACCTAGCAGTTTACACTAAAGCTGAAGTGTATTATGTGCAGGGGTGGACTTAACCAATAGGCGAGATAAACGGCCGCTTAGGGCCCCGGGGAATCAGGGGCCCCTTCTGATGTTCATGAAACATATTTGATAAACGCACCAGTATGTATTTGTGTTATGGAGAGCATCAAATGTTCACTCAGCACTCAAAACGGAGAGTTTTTGTCAGGTGTGGAGTTCTGCAAGCTTGTGAATCCTCTCATTATAACATGTAGATATGATCTTAATAACAGATTCATTGTGCAGAAAAATTATTAACTGAACGTCGTGAGCTCACGATGAACTGAAGTGAGTGACCGCTTTTAGTGATTATAGACGGAGCGCTCTTTGCATTGTGCTTTGACTGTCTCAGAACAGATATATTCACCTCAGTAAAGAAATTATTGTTTCAAGTCATCATTTTATGTCTTGATGTTTAAAAATTACTCTCTTGTGTGCACCAGCACGAACTATAAATGCAAATTAACTAAAAGCTAAAAACGTGTAGAAATGCACAACTGCAATGATCGGAGATTTTCGCTTAATAGATGACATTTTCCATTTGTTTCTCGGCAAACCCTGTCGTATGCCTTAAGAACATGTGGAATACAGAACGAGTTGCATGGGATACTTTTTATAACATTTTAATCTTTCTTTTGTCTTTTTGTAAAAAGATTGAAAACATTTACAGTTCATTAAATGAACAAGTGCAAGCATGTTTTTATATAATGTCTTTTGTGATCCGAAAAAAATAAGGTAGCCTAATATGGCTTTAGAATAGCATCAGGTTGAATGAATGAATGATGCATTTATATAGTGCTTTATTGTGTATTGTTGTACACCCAAAGCACTCTACAATCATGTGGGGGGGGGGGTCTCTCCTGAACCACCACCAGTGTGCAGCATCCACCTGGATGATACGACGGCTGCCACAGGACAGGTTGACTAATTATTTAGTCTACGTAATTTGTGAAGGGGTAATAGTTATAATAAATAATAGTTATAGCTATAATGAGAGAGAGCTAGCGAGCAAAATAAGGGTTAGAAAGAGTATATAGTGTATAGTTGGGGCCCTGTGCCTGAAATTTGCTTAGGGCCCCCAAATCACCAAGTCCGCCCCTGATTATGTGTGTAACAATAGTCATCAAGACAACTGTAAAAATAATGTTTTCAGACAGGTTTCCTAGAAGCACTCCGTCTGTCATTGGTCAGACAAACAGATAGTCTTTCTCCATTGGCTGGTTGTGATGTTCAAACAAATGAATTCCTCGTCAATGTTTGCAGAGGGTTTGGCTCATGAATGGTTTATTCACAGTGGCTCTGCATGTTAAAGTGGAATATGAGAAGGTATTTTAATATTACAAAAAATATTTAATTGATTTCGGTTGAGATTATTCTCCTTCAGTGTGGTCATTAGCACTTTAGACCAGCTTGTTGTGTTACATTGTGCTCAAGCATATTTTGTCTGTCTTGTTTTCATCACGGTTGCATCTTTCAGCTTCTCCTATCAGAGCTGCTCTGTCTGAGAGAGTTCAGTACGCTCTGTTTGAAGTAGGTCAGACCTGCATCTCCAATGTCGGTACGGTCTGCTGACCTCTTGGCCGATCTGTCTGCCCTGTCCCATAATAACCTCAATTGCCTGGTGACACGATGACATACGAGGACGTTAGAGCCACAGTCAAATCAGTGGAGTAGCATTGGGCTGCGGATCTGACGGGCTCCGGGGCTCTGGCGCTGCAGAGGACCAGCATCAATCAAGACCAGACGCAATCGTCATCCCTCAGCTGCGTTACAAACCTCAGCGGCAGAGCGACACGCAAAGGCCATGTGTGTGTGTGTGTGTGTGTGTCTCTCTCTGTGTGTGTGTGTGTGTGTGTGTGTGTGTGTGTCTCTCTCTCTGTGTGTGTGTGTGAGTGTGTGTGTGTGTGTCTCTCTCTCTCTCTGTGTGTGTGTGTGTGTGTCTCTCTCTCTGTGTGTGTGTGTGTGTGTGTCTCTCTCTGTGTGTGTGTGTGTGTGTGTGTCTCTCTCTGTGTGCGTGTGTGTGTGTGTGTTTGTGTGTGTCTCCGTGTGTGTGTATATATATGTGTGTGTGAAGCAGAAACAATTGTCAACCAGAAATTGTAAAAAAAAAAAAAAAAAAATAAAACATAGATACAGCAGTTTACACAGAATTATGCCGGTGTTATTGTAGAATCATTGAGATAATATTGTGCTGTCTGTTAATAGTTTTTATTTTTATATTTTCTGTTTTTATTAGTGCTGTCAAACGATTAATCGTGATTAATCAAATCCAAAATAAAAAATTCTGTTTACATAACATATGTATGTGTAATGTGTTTGTTTATTAAGTTTATATTAAAGGGGTCATATGACGTTGCTAATAAGAACATTATTTTGTGTATTTAATGCAATGTGTTTATGCGGTTTTCGGTAAAAAAAAGTACATTATTTTCCACATACAGTACATTATTGTTGCTCCTCTATGCTCTGCCTTTCTGAAATTCGACGATTTTTACAAAGCTTATAGTTCTGAGAAGCGAGGTGTGCTCTGATTGGTCAGCTATTCAGTGCGTTGTGATTGGCCGAATACCTCAAGCGTTAGACGGAGATGTTACACCCCTCACCATATTGTGATGCTGTGCCGTGTCAAGACTAACATAATAAAACTCATTACAAACAAGGGACATAATTACTGATTATAATGACTTATACGTTTTTTTATACATCGCGCCATGTAAACATTACCATGTCTATATTTGTGATTGGAGAAACACAAACAACAAGCACTACTCTACACAGCTCAAAACTAGCATTTAAATCATCAGTGGCACATTCTTTAAATAAGAAAACGTACTTACAGGCTGTGAGTCAGAAGGTCAGACTGTTCTTGCAACGTTGCAATTGCGCAACTTTATAGAAACAGTCTTTGAGCACAGCCAGCAGGCTACTCCCAGGTTCAGTAAATAGTCCTCCATATATTGCGCTGCACACACTTCAATACTAATTAATGTTGTAAATACAACTAAACCACTGATTTCTAGTTGTGTCCCCTTTTGGAAGCTCAAACAAAGTACTTTCTCTTTCACAACGAAACACAGCGTCTCCAGGACAACACTACAGCCAGAATAAAAATCACACCCCCTTTCATTGCTTATACATTTGGGCGGAGTTATGCAAATATCCCCACATCGTGACATAGACATGTGGGGCGTGTTTGAATGAGCTGTTTTAGGAGGGTGTGCACGAGTCTTAACTTCATAAAGAATATCTCTTTGGTTTTTAGACTTTAGTCTTTGTAACTTCAGGGAACTTATCTATAAAAGATTTTAACGCTCCAAAGAGAAAGCAAAACTTGAAATCCCATCATATGACCCCTTTAATACACACACACTCAGTATATCATTTTCTTTTTAATTTACATGTATATACATTTATATATTTTTATTAATATATTTTATATTATATATAAATATATTTACTATATAAACATAACATATTTTCCTTGAATGTATACATTCATGTGTTTGTATTTTTATATATACAAATGTATTTTTATAATTTTACAAAATGTACACCGTACACACACATATATTATGTAAACAAAACTTATTTTGGATGCGATAAATCGTTTTGACAGCACTCATTTTTCTTTGTATTATTTTTTAGTAAAAGTTTTAGTAATTTTGCTATGCAGTTTTGTTATTTTAATAATAATAATAATAAAATAAAAAATGCATAGCAAAATTACTGATGTATTAACTAATATATATATATATATATATATATATATATATATATATAAAATGTGAAATTTTGAAGTAAAAAACAACTTATGTTTAAATAATCTAAAAACATATTGTTTTTATAGTGTAGGGTTGTCAATTTAACACATTAATTTATTACAATCAACTCTTAAATAAATACATACATACATAAATGTGTATATAATTATTTCCTATCAAACTTGCTGCCATTATTCCACTGTGAGCTACTGGAAAACATAAATGTATTCAGGAGAATCATGCTGTATAATATATGCATTTGGCAGGCTGAGAACATATCCGAGGCTTTGTATTGAGCACTTTAGGGAATGCGCTCCGTTGATTCAAGAGCTTTGCAATTAAATTAGATTTTTTAATGATATGCTTTATTTAAATCAGTCCCTGGTGGAGCTCCTAAGACAGGTGACTTATTGACTTAGGAGTTTATGCATTCAAACATAGCATGAAAATGATGTTAGCGTCAACAGATTTCAGTGATCCACAAACATCTTGAATATACATGTGCTTACCTTTTTGCATTAAACTGGCACTGGCATGACATCCATTAGCCATGCATGATTGCACTTGTGAGTACATTCAGCTTTTAAAATGAGCTGCAGATCGCTCCTATCCACTGGAGAGCGTGCATATTAGGCATTATTGCTGACTGCTCGATGTTGTTTCTTGCCATCTGTGACTTGCAAACTCTGGGTGAAGCAACATGGGTGTGTTTCCTAATTGGTGTGAGAGATTCCAGGCATTCATTACCACCTCCGCCGCTTTTCATTTAACTAAACTTTTCACTCAATGCCACTTTTTACTTGACTTTAGTTAGACTCATTCTGGCCCATGCAGGACATTTAAAATTTAAATTACAAGCTGCAGTTGCTCTACACTCGATCCAGCATTTAACTTGGAGGTGTGTTTTTCAGACTTGTGGTATGGTACAGTTATTGAATCATTCAGTAACAGTATGATATCAGTCCTTATAAGCTGCGAATGCTCTTCATACCCTAGACATATGAGAGAATGAATTCAGGGACTGGATAAATATGAACATTATTGTAAATCACTGTCATTTGAGGCGTAATAAGGCTTACATGATAAAATGTTGGGAATATGTGAGTACATATGTATGTGTCAAACTTATTTATTTGCCAAACAATGGTCATTTTCTGCAAACCTGTGTTTTTCAGGTAAGCGGATCCACAAAAACTTTGGCGCCTGCAATCTGTTGCTACAAGTCATTGTTATTGTTGTAAATTCTCATTGGTTTGTTGGCATGTGGGTGATTTTACAAGGAAGCAGAAAAAAATGTGCTGTTCCTGCCAGATCTCGATTACCGAAAATTACATGTTTTTTGATGCAAAGCTAACCCGGAATTTTTTTTATGTAAAAATATTGTAACTGTATATTTTCATGTTTTCTCTAATGAAAAAACACATTTGTATTCCCTTTTTTTCATTCATTTATTTATTTTTGACTCAGACAAAGTTTGTTGAAAGCACATGCAATTTGACAACATGCTTGAGCAAACTAATCAAAGTGTACATTTGTCACTGACTAATATAAACAATTCTTACAAAATACAGGGCGCTTTTCTATAAAAACATGGTTCCATTATGTTAACATTAGTTAACCTGAACAAGTAAAGACATTTACTAAAAAAAAAACATTTACTAATACATTACAACCTGAATTCTGGAAAGACTTGGATGTTTTTTAAATTTGAATAAAATGAAAACTAAAATACATTCAAATCACATGAGCCATTATCTTATTCACAATATAACATAGAGAATATAACAAATGTTTAAACAGATACATTTTACACCTTTATCCACTAAATGAGCTCATTTCAAATTTGATGCCTGCTACTGTTCTGCAAATTTTATTTTATTGCACATTCTACTCTTTATTTTTTCTTCTTATTATATATTTTTTTTTAACCTATATTTATGTTTATCCTCTTGTGTTGTGTTTCATATTTTGCCCTGTCCATTGAGCGGACCTGACTCAATGGGTGGGGGGGTTGTGTGCATAAGTGCATAAGGTATGGGCAGATTGCATGTTTTGGAAGGCACTATGAATGCTTAAATGTATATAAAGGTTTTAGAGCAACATATGCTCCCCTCCAGAGGACGTGTATCTCAGCAGGACAATGCAAAACCACATATTGCAGTTATTAAACCAGCATTGCTTTGTAGTAGAAGTGTTCGGTGCTGAATTGTCCTGCAGTCCAGATCTTTCACCTATAGAGAACATTTGGTGCATCATTAAACGAGAAATGCATCAAAGACGACCACAAACTCTTCAGCAGCTGGAAACCTATATCATGCAAGAATGGGACCAAATTCCAGAAACATAACTCCAGAAACTCATAGCCTCGATGCTACACCATGGTAAACGTGCCCCCCCCCCCCCCCCCCCGTCCCAACTATTTTGAGACCTGTAGCAGGCATCACATTTGAAATGAGCTCATTTTGTGTATAAAATTGTAACAATTCTCATTTTAAACATTTGTTATATTATCTATGTTCTTTTGTGAATAAAATATTGGTTCATATGATTTGAAATTCTTTTAGTTTTCATTTTTATTCAAATTTAAAAAACATCCCAACATTTCCGGAATTTTGGTTGTATTCAAATCAAAAGTTGTATCTGTAAGTACAACACTCATGGCCATTCATAACTATTTTACATTTAGGCAAAATAGTGCCTAATTCATGATATTCAAAATTCACATATTTCTTCATAAGTCTTATTACACTTCTTTTCTAAAGATTGTATGTTTTCACATGAATACCAACTTATGAATTCACACAAAATTGCTCATAAAATAGTTGTGCTTTCTCTTGTGATCGAGTTGGTGGGTTTATTTTGTGAACCTGAGCTAAAATGAACTAACAATAAGCCAATGTATTTTTATTAACGAATGTTAACAAATAATGTATGTCACAAATTAATTGCATTTTAATGGTGGTTAATGCATTAAGTAACATTAAATTATGGGACCTGATTGTAAAGTGTTACCCTTGTTTTCATCATATTACAAATGGTAATAATTTTAGCTCAATCACACGGATATTTTCAAGTGTCACGCGTGCAGACGAACACAAACTCGTCTTTCTGAATGTAGCAATCCATCCTGGAGTTTGCAATTACTCTGAGCGCTTGAGGTGCTGGAATCTGGAGGAGATCCAATCTAGTGGCATAATAACTTGGTGATTCAATAACTTGTGATTAAGGACACAAACTTGTGATGTGCTCTTCCCCTCTAACCTGCATGAAGAGATTAGAAACCTCTCTGATTTACTGCAGCTCATACACACCTCAGAGAGGAGCTTCAGTTTCATTACTGATGCCAGCGTGCTCAAGAAACCACCTGTTGCTATGCTATAAAACATTTAATTGTCAAGACCTGCCGTGGGGAGAATTTGGTTTGTTCTCATCAGCAAAAATTAATATTCTAAACTGCTTGTAATTTTATAAGAATTAATTTTGAGTGTGAATTAATTTTGGGAATTGGGCTGTTGTTTTCCTGGGGTTTTCTTTAATGTCAAACTAGTTCATTGACATCAAGGAAATTAATATTTTTCACTGGATCTAAATCTGAACACACATATCTCAGTTTACAATGTCATTCTCTCTTTGACACTTTTACACACCAAATTTGTTATATTTAAGAGAATAGCTTGTGCAGAAATTATTTTGTATTCACTCTCTCTGTGTTGTAATCCATTATACTGATGAGTTTTCTGTTGGACATAAAAGAAGAAATTTTTAACAAACATGTTTATCTGTCAAACTCTAAAACAAACTAAACAAAAAACTAATATAAAACATCATAAAAGCAGCCCACAATTATGACACATGTACTATATTCAGTCTTCTGAAGTGATACGATACCTTTGAAATGTAACTTCTAATCTGAAATTTCATTCACATTTGCATTCATGCGTTTTAACCAAATAAGACAGGGCAGTTGAATGACTTATAGTGGAGAACTCAATTCAAGACTCTTATTATAGGTTGGAATGATGTTAAATATGCTGAAACATGTAGTTATTTTTATCAAATGTAACCTGACAAAACAAATCAGTCCACAATTATCTTTACGCCACAATGCCCTACAGCATCGCAATGCAATAGAAAAAAGACCTTTCCGTTCACAAACACCCACCGGCGATAAAAGAGCCTAAATGGAAAGAAAATAATTAGAAACCCTACACAGGAGATCTGATCTTCCCATTGGACATGACACCAAGACGCATGTTGCCCATTTCATGTCTGGATTTCTCCAGCTGCTTGACTCCTAATGAGTCTGGGAAGGTTTGTTTACCATTCTTCACCTCATTTCAGCTTTGTCCAATTTGTCCATGACCTCTGCCTTCCCGGCTCACATGATGAAACAGCTCTCCGCTCGCCGGCGAGCTTCAGGTGTGCTTCGCCAAACAGCCTGAATATTCCCCGCTGGCTTATTAAAAGCATATTTGCATTTCAGATTTGTTTCCAAACTTCATGAGCTTCTTGTTTTGGACTCTCTCGCCGCCAAACAAGCGTCGATTAATGACCATGCAGAGATTCTCATTTGACACAGAGACACTTTGGAGTTTAATTGCAAATCAGGTGTCGCTTTGAGCCAAAATGTCAGGCTCTAAACGCACTTCACTTTCAAGTCCTGCCGGAGAGTCAGACGCAAGATCAGTTAGCATTTGTTCCCGGAGGATTAAAACGTTCCCATTATCTGTCAGCGCTGAATTTTAATTCATTTTTCAGCCAGGCAATTGTTTCAGATGTGAAAAGCACTAGCTTTAAACTGTCATACTTCAGTAAAAAAAAAAAATTCTGTTATTACATCAAACAAGATGTTCTATCAGTATGCATCCCACGTGTAATATTTGTAATTAAATTTGTGCTGTATTTTCAGGACGCCGTCTCAGGAGGTTTTCTTCCCGGTGAAATGCCGGCGGTCAGGTGACACAGGTGGCACTGCAACAGAACTATTCATGTTTAACCTGTGCATTTCCCCAAAGCCGCAGGTCTCGACTGAAACTGACAGAGAAGCAGGTGACCTTGTCTTGAGAACTTCAGCGTGATGAGAGAGAGAGAGTGTTTAACTCCAGGAGGTGGAGTTTGATGGAGGTGAGCTCTGAGGTCTAATCTCAATCTCAGCTGTCAGCTTCTGCAAAAGCATCTAGATATGAAACCTACACAGACACGTGGAAGGCTTTTATTTGGGCTCGGGGCACAGAGGGATTCGATTGGTTAGGGATTACCGGGAAAACCTTTGAGTGACTTCATCATCTGTATCGTGATTTAAGATGTTCCAGTCCATAGCTGCATGTCAGAAAACATTTCAAACACTGTATGTAAAGTCTGAAACTATATTTCAAAGTTGAGAAATCTTGATGATATCTTCATAGTCTTACCAGCCTGTATTCCTGATATCAGGTGTGCATTTCACTGTAAACACTGAAGAGATTCCCTTACGGAAAATACGTTTATTCACGTATGCTATTAGTATACTTCTTTTAAACTAAAAATAGAAAAGTCTACTTTTAATGTACTCCTCAGAAATTAGCTTTATGTGCTTCTCAGAAATATACTTAAAATGACATTTAAGTATACTTGACTTATACTTAGAAACATTGAGCTATACTTGTGCTCCTAGAATCTCTGTTTTCATTATACGGTAGGGGGCGCTAGTACACATCTTCTGTACAGAATTAAAAAAAAACACACAAATGAAGAAGAAACTGAAACAACAGATGTTTCCACATGTGATCTAACACGATCATCAAACATAAAACAGCATCAAAACAGTGTAACGTTATGAATATAATATCACCAATGAAGAGGTAATAATGACTGTCAAGCTTTGGGGTGTTGATCGACTCCATCTACTTTTTGATTATCATTCTGAATACAATTCATAGTCTTTTTCAGCTTTTTGTTCAAAAAGTTGTTTATTTCTTAATTGTTTGTGTTTATGAAACTTGCCCACATTCAAGTTTATTTATTTATTTTAAAGAATGCATGAAGCTAGAACAAAATGTTTTTGTTTACAAGCAAATACTCTGTTCTTTATTTTGATGTTATTTATGTTCAGATATTCATACAACAAAATATATACAAATTAATACCTAAATAGGGACATGGTAGTATTCTTAAAGTATGATGTAAAGTTCACTTAAAAAAAACTTAGCCGTATACTTGCTTTTCGTCCTTATGTCGTTCCAAACCCACAAGACTTGTTGAAAATAATCTTTGAATGCTGATTTCAAACAATCAGCAGATTTTTACATATTGAATCAGATGGTTCACAAAATGATTCACTATTTTGAAGCACTGGAAACACCACACACAAATGTTTGATTGAAAGCATAATATACAGTAAGTAACACCTCTTCAAATACTATTAAATATGAAGTTTCTTTATAATGTATTTTATTAATTTGCAGTGTTTGTTTTGCTTTACACAGGGCTTGACTAGTATCTACATCTATATGCATGTCATTCAATTTTCTACAAATGTTTAAAACTGATTTTTTTTTTTACATGGTTCATGCTTTCACCTTTAAAGCAACAAACGACTGAAATGTCAAAACATTTAGAATGTTTGATGTAACAAGAAGCCTCGTTTGCTGAAATCATGTGACTGTCAGTTTGACAAAGCGGTGCTTCACACATTTGAGTCTTATTGTTGAGCGGGGGAGTGTGTTTTGAGCTCTAAAAGATAGTCTTTCATGGCGTTTTCCTAGTTCATTGAATTCATATCTGAAGATCAAGGACAATTCGAGTCCTTCTGATTCTTCCTGTAAACTATTCACAAATTACTTCTGCTCACAAATGCACAGTTTAAAGCTACAACTAACAGCTTGTTATCTGGAGACCAGTTTGGCTTGTGTATATCTTAGGAATTTAATTTAGGCTTATGACAATTCTGACCGTTTTCCTTCCCATTTCACGTAATAAACTCCAGCACATGCTGAGAAATTAAGACATGCATTCATCCACATGGTTCCTCTTAAGTACGTTTTATTTAACTATCAGTGGCCTGGGGTCCCATGTGTTTCAAATGATCATTAAGACATTACGAGGTCTGCTTTTGTAGACAGGATCATGTTGTCGAGCTGTTCAGCTCATCTGAAATTTACAAGATCTGGGATAATGACACGGCTCTCGGGTCATGGAGTTAACCTTTGCTGTGATGAGGAACTCCTCGTCCTCGTCTGTTCACCAGCTCATTTTAACGGCTTTGGGGGTCAGCAGCTGGTTAAGAACCTCTACATCCCATTAAATGACCCGCCAACATCAGCCATGTTAAAAAGTTCACAAGGGCCTCTTTGTTGAAGGTGCTTTGACCGATATGAGGCGCTGTAATTACGGTGAAGGGTTTTGTTGAAGTCGATGCAGATTAATGAGTGGACACAAACTGAAAGCACACTTCAGTGCAGTACACTTATATTAGTGTAGTACAGAAGTACACACGAGTGTGTTGTTAGAGTGCAAACGCTTGTGTCTGAAAAAGCACAAAATAGGGTACAACACAGCTGAAGTGTGGAAAAAGATGATGTATGATGAAGACCCTACAGGAACCAAGGCAAATCATTCTCACTCCCATCTCATCACAACTTGGCATCACTATTTTAAGTTTTAACACACTGGGTCCCTTTAGCATTATTTTTAATAATAACTGATTTTTGAGTGAAACTCATTACAGGACCTTTTGTTGTCAATACAACTGTTATTGTCCTAACCCAGGACATAAAATGCAGATATAATTACAGTAACAAATTATTAAATAATGACAAATATTCCAAGCCCAACAATTGATAAATGTGAGGAAAAGTGATCATTATCCATCTGCGTTAACGCTCAAATTAAAAAATCCCTGTGTTACGTCAGGTTTGATTGTGAAATGCCATTGGCTCTTGTGTATCTCGTGACCAATTACTGTATGTCATACTAATGTTCAGATTTATCTTTAGAATGGGTATGACTGTGTAAACAGATCAGGATCATATTCAGTGATTAAAGCCACTGTGTATCTCACATAAATACATTATATGGCTTTAGAGGATTTTAAATTCAAGAGTCGAGTTGATTATGTCGTGGCAATTTTTTAACTTACTCTCATCAGTCAAGAGACAAACTCACTCTTACTGCCTCACAGTTGCTGCAGAATGCGACAAACGGGGAGGGTGCTCCTCCACCTTATATTCACACACTCAATGTTACAGGGTTACAATCGTGCAGCTGTACTTTTCCTTACTGTGAGAGGAAGCAAATAGCATTCTACTAAATCATGTTGTAAGATCAGCATAAAATGAATTTTCTTCAACAATTTCCTGGACTGTGTGGTATGAGAGGTACGACTTGCATATTGACAATATTGGCTGTGATAATCTGTTCGATCTCATTCTACCTGACTGCTGAGCTGGTAGAGGAAGAATATGGCAGGGACCTGTGCAAGTGGGGCGATGTGAAAGCTTATGAGCGACCTGTATCGTATGGGCCCGACAGGAGATTTGGGGTGGCCAAGAACAGCAAGAGAGGCCACAATAGGGCCGGGATTACAGTCACGATAACAGGAGTGAGAGCTACGGACCAAGGCAAGTACTACTGTGGCATAGGTAAGACAGGAACTGCTGTAAGCATAAATAAGATCAATGGGCTAGCATGGACTGTGCTAGCTATAGCCAACAGTACTGAGAACGCTTTGACAATGGTTAATGACGAAATGAGGCAGATTAGGGATGCAGTCGTTCAGAATAGATTAGTTCTTGATATTTTGATGTCGGAAAAAGGCGGAATCTGTAAAATGTTGGGTGTATCATGTTTTTTCCACATTCCAGACTACAGTGACAACATAACCAATAACATCACTCACATGAGAATGGCCGTAAAAGAGCCTGAATGAACAAACAACGCATGGTTTGAATGGTTGACAAGTCTGTGCGGAGGATGGGGATATTGGCTGTTTAACACTGTGTTAATGATTGTGGGGGCAGGATTAGTGCTACTGTTATGTTTACCGTGCATTTTTCAGTTTGTATCCAGCTCTGTACGGAGACTGGCGAAGAGTAGTGTAACACATCAATTGCTCAAAATGACTGTTTATCCTGAGGATATGTTTTTAGACATGGGTAATGAGAAAACGACTGAAGAAGAAACCATTAGTAGCATAAGCTACAATGAGATGAAGCAAAGTGAAATTGAACCATAAACTGTTTGACCAAGTGTTGAGCCTATCTGTATCTATACTGTTTAGCTTGCTTAAATCAGGGTCTGTCCCCACATAAAAAGCCATAGCATGTTTTCTTACTTCTTTCAAGAATTTAAGAGAGTGATCATTTATACGAAAATCAGAGATGAAGAGTATAAATGTGATGTAATAGCTTAAATTTGCATTATTATTAGTTTGAGTGTATTACATATAATCCAAGTAGAAGTACAATTATTATTATTTTTTTATGAGTTATCAATGAATGATAAAAAGGGGGAAATTGTTGAAGAAAATTCATTTTATGCTGATCTTACAACATGATTTAGTAGAATGCTATTTGCTTCCTCTCACAGTAAGGAAAAGTACAGCTGCACGATTGTAACCCTGTAACCTTGAGTGTGTGAATATAAGGTGGAGGAGCACCCTCCCCGTTTGTCGCATTCTGCAGCAACTTGTGTGTCTGTATGACTGTTGACCTTCTTTGCAAAGAATAAACCTTTTAAAAGACTAAGAGTGAGTTTGTCTCTTGACTGATGAGAGTAAGTAAAAGAATTGCCACGACAGTTATAATACTTTTAAATTTGTGATTCTATTATCTTTTGTGATTTTCTTATATTTTTTATCTCCCTGTAATGTGTTTTATATTGTTCAGAAGTGCTTAAGTTTAGGGTAGGGGTGGGTTAGGTGATCAAAATTATGTAAATAATTTTTTTCCACTTTTACAAATGCATGCAAATAATTAATTGCGACTGGATCTGTTTTATAAGGCAAACAATTCAAAGCAAATGGCGCATTGAAAAATGAGGCTAATGGGGGATGTGGCATTAAAAAGTGATGCCAAGGGCTCCTGATCAAACATTAAGTTAGTAAATTTTGAAACAACATATTCGCGTAGCTAATGGGAATCACTCGAAGCATGCCATGCAGTATAGCCAAATATCTAAACACAACCTTTAAATGAGAGATTATGAGCACATATGTGTCCCTGGAGCACAGAAGCATTCATAAATAGCACGGGTATATTTGAAGCAATAGCCAACAATACATTGTATGGGTCAAAATTATACATTTTTATTTTATGCCAAAAATCATTAGCATATTAAATAAACATCATGTTCCATGAAAATATATTGTAAATGTCCTACCGTAAATATATCCAACTTAATATTTGATCAGTAATATGCATTGCTAAGAACTTCACTTGGACAACTTTAAAGGCAGTTTTCTCAGTATTTAATTATTTTTGTTTTGCACCCTCAGATTCCAGATGTTTACTGTTTTTCTCGATAGCTAACACACTATAACTGATTAATTTGACCCAGTTTCCTAAATAATTTATGCAGTTCTCGAAACAAAGACAGGTTTCCTAAAACTTTTGACACATTTCACCTGTTTTCACAAACGTTCCAATTATTTCAGTGTTTTCCTGCAAAACTCTACATTTACATTTATCAGACGCTTTTATCCAAAGCGACTTACAGTGCATTCAGGCTATACAGTTGTTTTTCAGTATGTGTGTTCTCTGGGAATTGAACCCACAACCTTTTGTGCTGCTAACGCAATGCTCTACCACTGAGCCACAGGAACACTTTACACAAGATTGGCATAATTTTGCACAGATTTAACAATTTTCTCATTAATAAAACACAAACACACAATATAACAACCTCAATAATCACAAAAATGAACACAAATAGCACACATTTATCCATGTGTGAACATTACTGTAAGTAGCAAAACTGATGAAACAGGTCAGAATCTCAGGATGATATGAACAGGAGCACAGCTGATTATGTGTTTTGCTAAATTAATCCTGGTAATGGGATACAAAGAGAGATAGGAGGAGAAAAATGAAGGGGATGATGTCAAGGGTAATTTGTTACTGATGAAATATAAAGCATTATAATTGAGCATGTTCTTGTGCATGGACTGACCTCGAGGAAAGCTGTCTGCACGCTCATCTACACACACATTACACTTACAGTACATAGCAGCAGTACTTCAGATGAGAGGACTTTCACTATTCTGTGTACTGTAAATACTGTACCACACACCCTCAAACTCATAACTGTTGAGCTGATTTGTAGCGAATACTTCTTATGTATTTGTGCAGAACTGAGAGACGACTGTCTAGGGGAAGAAACATCTTTCTCAGAAGACCAAGAAAGGGTATAATAAATAATCATATTACAAACACTGAAGCTTGGAAACAGAAGTTATTAATTTATCTTTCATCAGTAGTATATTATGAGTTTTCTCTTCTAGGCTTTTCAACTGATAACTTTACAGTATAATAAACCTTTCTTTCTAAGGATATTATTCTGCATACTGTAACAGTCAATGAATAGCAAGATGTCTCCTGTTTCCCAAAAGCAGGTTTTTGTAACAGTGTATTGAGTTGATCTCACTTGTGTTCCCTAGACAGTGAAGTATTCTGTGTATTTGACTGGTCTGTGTGTCATCTGAGGAGAAATATTACATTCTGACAGAAGAGAATATGTTTATGACTAAACTATTTGACCTGGAAGTCTGAAGTTTGCACAAGGCGGTGTGTAGTTTTGAGATTGTGTTTATAGTTGTGAGAAAATGGTTAATTGTTTCATGAGCAATCGAGAAAAAACTGTAAACAGTTGTATCTCGGCCAAATAGTCCTATCCTAACAAAATACATCAATGGAAAGCACATTTATTTTGCTTTTAGAACCGTATGATGCATAAATCTCACTAAAAATAAATAAAAAAGCCCTTATGATTGGTTTTGTGGTCTAGGGTCACATATATCTCCAAAAAATATCAAATGAAGTTAAAAAAAATTATGATGCTAGATGATAGAGTTAAGGTCAGAATTCATAATTCCTGTGGCGCAGATGATTCCTGAATTATTCTGTATGTTTCATAAAACTTTCTCTCATAATCCACACTGTGTAGAGACACAAACACACAATAAAACACTACCTTTATTTGTCAGGCAACAAGGCTACAACTCAATCCAGCGCAATAACCTACAAGCTAAAGTTTTTCTCTTAGCTTTCCCTCGCCTCGGCATCCATCAAAAACAGCGGTCGGATGTACTTAGCTAGCAACATAACTTTGCGCACCTTTGACAGAATCATCAGGATTTCGTACACAGCACGAGAGCGTACGTTCCTTCATAATGATGGCCACCATTCTTTCATAAGTCAGAGAGACTCGTTAATTTATCCTCCTCAAACCCCCCGCTGAAAGGCATTCACACTTCAGCCTCATTCCTTGGGCATTTCTACCATCTGATATGACAAGCCATAAATCAGCCGCGGTGGGCTGACATGTTAGCGGCGATTTCTCGCTCAGATAACAACTTGCTGTGGAAATGTTTTATTCACAGTGAATCAACCAGGAATTTGTGGGCTCAATAAATCATTCAGTCAGTAGGCGGTATGGCAACTCTGACAATTTTTCCATTTTGATGATGAACGCATTGGTGGTAAAAGGGAATGAAGTATACATGTACGCGTACATTTGCATTTGTTTTCTTGCCTGATACTTTCTTACCAAACCATGGTTGAGCATATAGATTCAAAACAAAGAGTTGTTTCTGCGTGTTCAACTTAGAAAAAGGTCAAAAGCTTGTAGCACAGGTATTGACTTGGTCTTTTGTTTTTTAGGGCTGCATGATGAATTGTATTTTAATCGTGATTTCTGTTTCAGTCTGTGAATGATATCAATTATATTTGCCTGGTGATTATTCGTCATTAAAATGTTTCATTATAATTTGGCATTTGCATAATCTTGCATTGGTAACAAGCCACCACAAGCTTTCTTTCTTTCTTTCTTTCTTTCTTTCTTTTTCGTTTACCAGATGTCAAGAGCTTAGATCCCCCCCATCAGAGCTTTTTTCATAAATCGATACATTTTCTGCCCAGTGGTTTACGTAATCTTCCCAACCTGGCAAACATTCACACATGGAGCATGAGAGAGCCTCTGCTTTTTGAAAAAAGCTGATGATCTGAAAAAGATCAAACAAATAAGTTAAGAGTTTAGCAATCTCTATGGAATATATTCTTGTGCTCATGTGAAATTGCAATAATTTTGATGAAATGTATAAATATATTAATACATGAATGAATAAATGAATAGGAAAATAACATTAAAATGACAATAATTAAGATTAATTCCCCATATCAGAGCTTTTCTCCTCAAATTATATATTTTCTGCACAGTAATATTACCAACCTGGCAACCATGTGCATGCTCCCGCTGCATTACATAAAAGCGCTGATGATCTGAGAACACCAGAAACACGTAAGCAGAACAAACTGTGTGTGGTCAGATATGATATCTCATCCTCAATGCTCTTTAACACTTCTCTCGGACAGCTAGAAATCTACATGAGTGGTTCACGTGAGTTAGAGGAACTCTGTGTGAGCAGGTAGAGTTCAGGTCCAGCCCGCAGAATCTCAAAAGACTATATAGGGATGAATCAACCTATGTTCCTAAACTACTCTTGAAGCCATGAGAGACAGTACTTCACCTAACAGTGAACTTAGGCTAAGTGTGAGAGCTTCATGTTGGGATTGATCGAATCTCACTTAAGGCCTATTCCTAGGAGGCGAGGTGGAACTGGGTAATTTGAACAACCTTTGTGCTCCATTAAATAATTAGGCCAGACTAAGAGCACAGCCCTGGAGATCCTCCACCATGATCAACAGTCTGAGATGGGACCCTCTGGGAATTATTGCCCAGGAACCCCAAGGTTGAATGAGCAAGGTCATCCAGACATGATGGCAAGGTGGAAAACCATTTCAGACTCGGCAGCCTTAACTTCTGCAGATCGGACCAACGAGAGGAAGTCAATCTGTACTGCTTTTGGAAATATTTAGGCCATTGATAAATGACATCAGAGTTCAGTTGTGTTCAGATCCAGACTAAAGCAAAGATCTACAGCTGATATTCCTGAAACTGAATCGCCATACAGAGTAATGACTCTTGATCATTTGACGGAAAGGAAATTTGGACATTTTCCAAAGAAAATTCCTCTGGTTTAGACAGTTATTATGCATATGATTTAGAGAAGACTCTCCATATTTTAATCAATTCACAGCCCTATATATGGTATATGCACATTTAAAGCTCCAGTTTAATGTAAATTCTAATAAACAAAGTAGATTTTAATTAACATCAAGTACCACCAAGGTTAAAGCTGCCAATTCCAGTACCTTTTGTTGTTTAACACTGTGAGGATTTATAGCCAATCAACAATATCTTCAAATGTTTTTTTTTAATGTTTAGAACATGATTAATTTTACAACACTGTTTTATTTCAATACGCTTATCACAATCATCCCATTAACCCTTAATAACAAATGTCTCATTTAGCTGTGGCTTCATTTATCTCAAAATGTTTTTCTGTCATCACTTGATTTGTTCTTGCTTAAATTGTCAGGTATTTTGGGTCTTTTTTCAAAGCAAATGCATGCACATACATACAAAGTAGCAAGTGTATTTTCCAGTATATCATCCAGCATATAATCTATTCCGATAATCAGCCATTTTCAACTGATCCTGTCTGCTTTCCCCACAAAGTTCTTCCCCTAAATGATCTGCCATGCATTCCCTGAACAACAGATCTGAACCCATTCAGCCTCCACTGACTGTAAAACACAGCCAAGCCGAGAGGCCAAACACAAGTAAATATGCATGAAAATCAATACATATCTGGCATCACAAGAAAGAGCGGTGCCTGGAGTCTTCATCTCCATTTATAACTGATGATTTATTTATTTTACACAGACACTATCACTTCAGTCTGACCTCCTTTGGGAGGAGAAAAAACAACTTGTTCAGCAAATTAGCCGTTGTTTTCGTCCCTGCTTATTTCATAATAGTCCTCTGACAATGAGTGGAAAATAGATATTTTACCAAGGTCTCAGAGGAAACATAGAGTGAAGTCGTTGACTCAAGTCCACCCATCCAGCTCTTGTCAGTTTGTCTCTTAATCGACGGTCTCCCTACCGCACGGCCGGGACTCCTCTGAGAGGCTGTCTGCTCCAGATAATGACACGTCTCTACGATCCAGCGGGATGATGGAGCTGGGGTGCTGAATTAGTCCATCCTCAGAGCTGCTGTGTCTTCATCTGAAGCTCAGTCACTTCCCTTGAGGAGACGAGCCAAATCAAATACTGGTTTCATGAAAGCATTAATGATAAATACAAATTCCAAATACATTTTTATTTTTAGAGATGAGCAATAATTGTCTTCAACATACTCCAATACAAAAGTCAAATTCAATTGGCAAGGAAATATATTCTGAATGAGTAATTATCCTCACACACCTGCAGGTAATAGATAAGTGTGTAGTATAAATAGGGCCTTAGTGCACTTAAACATTATCTTGCTGAGCGAGGAGACATTCAGTCATATTCTTTCTAATAGAGATGGCTTCCTAAAATTTTTTATCTCCAAGTCAGTGGCTCCGCAATTTATGCCAACATTTGGTATATTTATGTATTTAATTAGTTATTTATTTACACCTGAGGACTGGTAAAAACACATAAATACATAAAAAAGGTGATTATTCATGTTATTACTTGTACATCTACACATTTTATATAATTTGTTGCCCTTGTGGTTATGTTGGTAAACCCTCACGCCAATTAAAACCAAGAATTAAGTATTAGATGCAGTGATTGCAATTACACTGTAACTATTTTGGACTGTTACCAATCATACTGTATCAATGGCTTTAAATGATGAAGCGTTATTTAATGTGATGCTATAGAATAATGGCATTTATGTAAAATGTAGTTTTTTCCATGTGTTGTTATAGATGTATTGATAAATGTTGACTCTGTTCATGACTGCTGGTGATTAGCTGCGATGTGGTCATTCAACACAGTTATTGGTCATGCTAGATTTTACATTTGTACTTGAAATTGTCTCTTTGTCTTTGCCTGATGAAGGTTCATGGGACCTAAACATTGCACTTAATATAATAATTGTGATATTTTTTGCAAGTACAAATAGTGTGCTGGATTTTCTTGATTTGTACATGGAAGGAAATAGATTGTGAAATAAAAACTATTATTATTATATGCATAAATTATGTGCATACATTATATGACCATTATTATTATTGTTATGAAATATGCATTATACATGTTATGGATGATGATTATATTTTTTTAAATCCATATATCTTTTGTTTAGATCATGCATTATTATATATCTGACACACAAATTAAATCACCATCTCAGTGTTATTTTAGCATCATTGAAATACTATTACCCTTTTTTAATAATATTTATTTCAGCAATTGTTGTTTTTGTCCTTTTTAAAAAATCACTTTGCTTTTTAAAATGCCCATATATGTTTTATTCATTTTTGTTTCAGTTTTAGCTATTTTAGTAAATCAAGGTAAACTAAAACAGTAACTTGCCTTGTTACCTAGCTGTAAAAAAAGCTTTTTTATTTTATTTCAGTTAACATTTACTTCAATTGACAATAGTTTTTTTAATGGTTGTAAAGGGCACTTATTATGCCCCTTTTTACAAGATGTAATATTGGTCTTCGGTGTCCGCAGATTGTGTCTGTGAAGTTTCTGCTCAAAATGCCCCACTTATAATTTATTATAACATCTGAAAAATGTCATTTTTGGGGTGTGTCTAAAAAATTGCTGTTTTGGTGTATATCACTTTAAATGCAAATGAGCTACATGTTCCCACCCAGTCTATAGTCTCTGCTTTGCATACATATACCTAATAAACACCTGCAGAAGTAACATAACTGAGAGCGAGAGCACCGGTGTTTAGCCGTTCATATGGGAAGCCAAATGCACTTAAAGAGAAGAAACAGCGTGATGTTACAGAGTTTACGCGAGCATGTTGCTGACCAATTAAAATATTTTAATAACATACGCACACAAATACGGTTAAAATGTTAGCCAAGCACTATAACGACATGACATTCACAAAATAGTCTGGAGTGAAATTATTTGGACAGATATAAACGTATTTAGGTAGATTTTGAGGTTCATTACCTCAAAAAACAGAAGTAATCCGCTGTAATCAGAATGAGTAATCAGATGTTGGGAGAAAATGCAGACTGTTATGTTCAGTCTTACATCCAAACAGAGCATCGGGATTGCTTGCGAGACATTGTTGGTGTTAACGCTTGAGCACGGAGAAAATGAAGGTCAGCGTTCAACTAAATAACTCGCTGAGGGTGGAAACTACAGTAATGCTGGACTGTCAGTCAGCAGCTGTGGGCGGGGCCTAAGCAATGTGATGTCATATTGCATAGAAAATCAACATGGCAGGCCTAGTGAGACTGATTTGGTTTAATGAGGGTTACAAAATGAGTGGGTGCATTTGTATCATTTTAGGGTGGTTGTGGTTCACACACTTGCCAGCACACATTTACGTTCAAACAACATGTAAAAGTGAATTTTGCATAAAGGTGCCCTTTAATGGTTTCATTTTTAGTGAACTATAATAAACTAGCAACAGCTTTAATTAACAGTATTTCACTTTCATTATTATTGTTATTATTATTTTACGTAAGCATCTTGTCTGGGGCAAAGATCACCAATCTGACGGTCTGAATACATTATAGACCTGCTGCCCTGTTTATTCACAATCACCATTTGAGTTCAGGGAGTAATTATGTGTGTCATCAGAAAGCGTATTGTCTCAGTTCATCATTCTTTGACATTCATTTACGTAGTGCAGAGTGAAAAACAATATATACGGGCAAATGGACGATAAAAAAGAGCTGGGAACTTGTTGTTTGATGGGGGTGTCGCAGCAGACAGATTCACTGAACTGTAAGATGTGTTTTTGTCAGTATACTTTGACTCCAGTGGAGCGTTTACAGCAAAGAGCGATCAAAACTGACATAAGCGGCCACCGAAGGGGAACAAATGCAAGCATGAAAGTTGTCATTTCTTGTTTTGACTACTGAAATGCAATATGAGGACAATATTCCTAGTGATTGTTTCTAATAGGCATCGCAGAAGCCATAAGTGCTTATTGGTTTCACGCTGCGAGCGCATCAGATTGCTGCTGTAATTCATGTGCAGATAACTGCCTCTTACTGAGTTAATAGCCGGAGCATCATCGCACTCCTGACCTTTGTCTCCATTTTGCAGAGGAAAAGCATTTATGTTTGAATTACATTGTAAACAAAGCATTTGATTCCAGGCTAATTGATTTTTAATAGCAAGATTTGCATTATCAGACGCTTTGCCTCCTGCTGATTGCTCTAGCCTTTAGCGTAACCAGAATTACTAAAACATTACTTTGCCAATGAGAAATATTGTGTTTTTCCAGAACACATCTTGACCCTGAAATATTTCTTTAGGATTGAAGCTTTAAATTACCATCAGCATCAACCAGGTGCATTTTTGGCTTTCACAATAAAAGTGTTCCCATATTTATGCTTTTCTTTTTCATGCTCTTATGGATATAAATGTCTTTTTTCAGTTGTTCACAAGCTGCATATGCAATACAAAGCTCTTCATCTTTGACAGACAATAGAGAAACCATTGCAAACGATTCAGTACATGAGTGAACTGTCCAAATAAATCAAACTGAATCACGAACAGAGCTTGGTGCAAACCCGTTTGATCGATCAGGGGTGCGTTTCTCGAACAACGACGTAACTCGTAGATTAACCACCTTATTACGATGCATTGCTGTGGAAACAAACATCTTGTCACATCTGTTTACCGAAACAGTTCGCATCTCTGTCGTTTGAACCACATTAGTTCAACAATATAGGGCCATTTTTAATGACGTCACACCAGTGGTGGTCAGTAACGAAGTAAAACTTCTTCGTTACTGTACTTAAGTAAATTTTTCAAGTATCTGTACTTTACTGGAGTAGTTTTATTTCGAGTAACTTTTACTTTTACTTCACTACATTCCAAAGCATAAGATCGTACTTTTTACTTCACTACATTTCATAAAACATATCGTTACTCCTTATA
Source organism: Schizopygopsis malacanthus (assembly GCA_027474115.1). Taxonomy (NCBI): domain Eukaryota; kingdom Metazoa; phylum Chordata; class Actinopteri; order Cypriniformes; family Cyprinidae; genus Schizopygopsis; species Schizopygopsis malacanthus. The sequence continues at coordinate 27,279,726 of CM049872.1, forward strand.
ATACAGCACGTGCTCCGAGACGCAGAAGTGGTGTCTGATTCATGAACAAATTGATTCTTTTCAATGAACCTCTTCAATCGGTTCGCAAATCGCAACAAACGATTCATTCACAAATTGCAATGATCCGATTGCAGCTGTTCTCGAGTCGACTCACTGATTCAAATGATCCGTTTAGAGCGAGTCTTCTTCAGTGAACTGAACTCACAAGTAAAGAACCGGGAGATCTTGTGAGCGCGCGCTACTGATGTTGTGAAAAGTAAGTTACTAATGTTGAATTTTAGGATTAATTATTGTAACTGAAAATAATATTTAGGTCAAAACTGTCAGTTGTTTGTGAACTAAATCTGCTGTAAAGGGTGATCTATTTAAGCCCACTGAAATGCTTGAATGCAGACAGATCAACATCAGTGTCTCTAAAGTTATGTTTTAGGTCAAAAAACAAAACATTAAAATAACACAGATTAAATAAAATAACTCATGCACGTTCATATTCCCCGCTGCTGTAACGTTAGCAGTTTTATTAAAATGCTATGCATTTAGACCTATGTGACGTCTGTTTTTATATTGTTTATCAACAGTATACATTTTTATATTGTTTAGATCAACTAGCCGAGTAGACAGATATGAATGTTTATTCATAACCATACTGAAAATAAGTAAATATTGTTAGCTGATGCTAACTGTCTAGCTAACAAGCTTGCTGGTGCTAAGTTGAGGAAATGTTTTGATATAAAGTCCAAATATCTTTATTCAGCCACCTAGATAGATTCCATCTGAGGGAAAAAGAAAGGATGTGATGTTCAGAACATAGTAACTACAGTAATTATCAGAGTGGGAAGTGATGCCCTCCAGGGGCATTTGGCCAGGGGTGTTTTTACACCACAGACAAGGTTTGAGAAGAAAAAAAAATCATTATGAAAATATAATTAGATTTTCCTTAAAATGTTCTTCCTAATTTCAGGTCTAATTCTCATGTCATATATAACTGACGTTCTGCAAAACAACAAGTTCTAAAACACTTTTTTCTGACTGGTGAAGATTAGATGGTGAAATCTGTTTTCTCTCAGGTACATGGCAGTGTAAGCTTCACAGTGAACATTACTACATCACTCTCATCAACGGAGTCCATATCAACAAAATATATATCTTGACTCTATATAGTGGTTATTTTGGGAAAAACCCAGGTATTTTGGGCAGTAGGATTATAAAAATATGTGCTAATATAAAATTAAATAAAGTAGTCTATATAAAATTGCTAAATAAATCTGTCTATCAGTACTTTTTTACTTAAGTACATAAGAAATTGAGTACTTTTGTACTTTAAAAGCAGTACTTTTAGTTTATTAGTAATATTTTATTATACGTATCTGTACTTTTACTCAAGTACTTGATCTGTGTACTTTGTCCACCACTGCGTCACACGCATGTGGTGGAGTAATAAATTCTGCTATTTAACTGATTAGAGATGTTTAAGATGCTGCTATATTGAACATGGCACTTGATGACTAATTTACTGTTTTTGCTTTATTTGATGATTGATTCATCACGGGTTCCCTCTTGCATCATACTTCTGGGTTCTCTTATTTATGCACAAGCACACTCTTCAAAAATGGCGCTTATAGAGGACATGCTAATATACATTGATTTAAATGCATTTATATTCATATAGAATGGAAGATATAGACTGTACTGCATGTTAGCTTGCTTATACTTATAGGAACTTATATTGCTTATAGAAACTATGCTTCAAACCACAGGTCGAGAGCTGTAGTTCAACCACGTAAGTTTGAAACGCTGTTTACGAATGTTTATTTGAACTATTCGGGAAACACTGAATCGTTAAACTATGTTGGACATTACAGAAAGTGTGACCATAGTTGGCTAATGATGCTTTTGGGAAACGCACCCCAGATCAATTGAGTGAATTTGGCATCAATAGTTCTGCTGACATGGGGCTTATGTGAGGATCCTGTTTGTATACTTCAGCTCCACTTTTAACACCATCATCCCGGACACCATTCAGAATAATCTGACACAGCTCTCTGTCCCCACCTCCATCTGTCAGTGGATCACCAGCTTCCCGACAGACAGACAGCAGCTCGTGATGCTGGGAAAATACACATCCAGCACTCGTACGATCAGCACTGGAGCTCCTCAGGGCTGTGTTCTCTCCCCACTACTCTTCTCCCTTTTACACGAACGACTGCACATCTAAAGACCCCTCTGTCAAGCTCCTGAAGTTGGCAGACGACACCACACTGATCGGCCTCATTCAGGACGGTGACGAGTCTGCTTACAGACAGGAGGTTCAGGAGCTGGCTGTCTAATGCAGTCTTAACAACCTGTAGCTGAACACACTCAAAACAGTGGAGATGATCGTGGACTTTAGGAGAAACCCCCCCCCGATCCCCCACCACTCACCATCATGAACAGCACTGTGACTGCAGTGGAGTCATTCATGTTCCTGGGCACCACCATCTCACAGGACCTAAAGTGGGACACTCACATAGACTCCATTGTGAAAAAGGTCAAGAAGAGGCTGTACTTCCTTCGCCATCTGCCATGGCCTCCCATGCTCCCCGGTCCGCCATGGCCTCCCGAGTCCCCTGACCCGCCATGGCCTTCCATGCTCCCCGCTCCGCCATGGCCTCCTGAGTTCCCTGACCCGCCATTGACACCCAAGCTCCCCTGACCCGCCATGGCCTCCCATGCTCCCCGCTCCGCCATGGCCTCCCGAGTCCCCTCACCCGCCATGGCCTCCCATGCTCCCCGCTCCGCCATGGCCTCCCGAGTCCACTGACCCGCCATGGCATCCCATGCTCCCCGCTCCGCCATGGCCTCCTGAGTTCCCTGACCCGCCATTGACACCCAAGCTCCCCGCTCGCGCCATGGCCTCCCATGCTCCCCGCTCCGCCATGGTCTCCCGAGTCCCCTCACCCGCCATGAAGGCCTCTGTCCATGTCCTCCCCTGTCTCCGTGTCCCGTGATGGCCTCCAGAGTCGCCCTGACCCCCCCTCCGCCGTTGGATGGTGTATGGTGCGGGACGCACCTTCCGGGAGGGGGGCGATATGTCACTGCCCCTGGACTGTTTTGTTGTGATTTTGCTCCGCCATGTGCTCCCTGTGCCTAGTTTTTCCCGTGTTGATTGTTAATTTGATTCAGGTGTGTCCCTTATGGCGCTTTTCCACTGCATGGTACGGTACGTTCCACGGCTGGCGGTACGGTCGGCCAGTTCGGGTCGGTTGCATTTCCCCGCAGTTTAGTACCGCTATAGATGGGCGGGATTATTCACGCGTCGTTATAATTGCGCCCCTCTACTCCGCATCATCGTAAACGTGCCACAAACAAACCACAACAAAGAAAGGAGACGAATAGTGTTCTTCCCGGCATGTGGATGTGTTTAACAGCAATGGAGAGGCTATGAGAATGCTTGTGATTTACCCCCCGCAGCAGAGACTGTGGCAGTGACACGGGCTGTAGATGAGGAGAGCAGAGATGTTCGTGCAGGTGTGCTGCGTTACTTGATTAGTTAACTATTCATGCAGCGTGTTCTGTAAAGTGAATTATCAATAAACTTTTGAATATTTCAAAGTGTACAATGTATCCCTTGTTTTTATTTATTTATGTGATGGTTTTTATAATCGCGGCATTAATCATTTGTCTTTTTCAAGAGGTTCATTACGTGCTCATACAATGATACATATTTAATATAGTCTGGAGGTGCACTTATTCGATTAGATTGTTTTTAATTGAAGCAAAACACAGATACAGAGGTAAAAATATAAACAGAAAACATACTCTGTAAATATAGCAAGTTCAAAAGTAACGTTATACATAAGGCGTTTTCCTTCGGCGTCGCACCATCAAGCTCTCGCTGGATCCGCTCCTCGGCTATCAACGAGAAGAACATCTGTACTTCCTCAACAGACAACGACACTGCTATTTTGTGGTTGATGCAAAAATGTGCATTTGTTTAAACAGAAGTTGCGTCCGATCCTTCGCTGGCTGTGCTGATTTAAATCTAGCGGGTAGGACTGTAGAGGAGGGTCTCGTGTCGCAAGTTCAGTGACGCAGTAATGACGATGTTCTCCGGCCAATCAGTGATCAGCAGAGTTTACACGTCACGTTTTGGTAACGGTACGGTTCGCATGGAACCTCGACCGAAGTGGTACTAAAAAAGTATCAGGTACCAGGTACAGTACCCAGTGGAAAACCCCCCAAAAGTGAACCGTACCGTACCGTACCGTGCCGTACCATGCAGTGGAAAAGCGCCATTAGTTCCCTCGTTACCCTGTCTTTAAAAGCCCCAGTCCTTCCAGTTAGTGTTTGTCGGTTGTTGAATGTCTTCCCTGCTGTTCCTACGTCTCCTGTGTTCCATGTTGAATAATTAAAGCCTCTCGTTTTGTGAACTCCGTGTCTCCTCGTGCCTGACTCCCTGACTCCTGGTCATTGTGACACTGGCCACGTTATTAGATACATTTACATTTAAATTTACATTGTCATTTTGCAGACGCTTTTATCCAAAGCGACTTACAATTGGGGAATACATAAAACGATTAATCTTGAAGAGGCAACAGACGGAGGAAGTGCTTGTAACACCAAGTCTCGGGCATTATTCAAATAAGTACAAGCTAGCAAGGGAAGGAGAGAAAGATAAAGAGAAAGATTACGTTTTTTTTTTAAGTTTATGATGAAGTCAAGTAGTGTTCGAAAGTGATGAGTTTTCAGTTGTTGCTTGAAGATTGACAGGGATCCAGTATTCCGGATAGGGGTGGTAAGATCATACCACCAGCAGGGAAAGGTGAACGAGAATGTTCTGGAGAGTGATTTTGAGCCTCTCTGTGATGGTACCACGAGGCGTCGCTCACTAGCAGATCTTCTGGAGGGGAGGTACACCTTGCTAGTACTGGGTTGAACTCCATTTTGCCTTCAGAACTGCCTTAATACTTCGTGGCATGGCATTGCTAAGAGCTTCATTTGAACAACTTTAAAGGAGGTTTTTTTTTCAATATTTAGATTTTTTTGCACCCTCAGATTCCAGATTTTCAAATAGTTGTATCTCAGCCAAATATTTTCCTATCATAACAAACCATACATCAATGGAAAGCTTATTTATTCACATGTATAAATCTCAATAATAATAATAAAAGATACTTATGACTGGTTTTGTGGTCCAGGGTAACATATTATTTTTCAGTCAACAATGTCATTCTTGATTTTATATAACAGTGTGCCGTGCCAATTAAATTATGTCTTTTGGCACAAAGCAAACAGTTCCTGTGTTCCCTGAGGACACTCAGCAGTCGAGCTGTCGCTCACTCGCTCCACAGCTCTTATCTGACACACGTCAGTAACACATGTCACACAGATTAGCCTCCCAAATGGACCAGCATCACTTAATTAACCGCAGAACTGAGATCAGCATCTCAGGAGGAGAGGAGGACAGAATGGGTTGGATAAACAGCATCTGTGGAGCTCCGTCATTCTGAATGAACCGCTCTAGCAATCTGTCTGATAGAAATGATGGAGAAATAAACTGATGGTTCGAACATGCACTGAATGATAAAGCTGAGTGATTCCTGAGTAACTGGGATGAAGATTCAACATGTACCGTGAACAGGAGTGGTGCACACCAATCTTTGACTATAACAGTCATAATATAATACTGAAAAAATCCGTTCGGACCATTTTGAGTTCTGAAATGGTCTTAAACATATTAGATTGCAGAGCTGGGTAGATTACTTACAAACTGTAGTCCGTTACTGATTAAAAATTGCAGTTAGTAACATAATCCATTACATTACACATTTTAGATAATATAACCAGACTTCTTTTTGATTGCTTTTAGATTATTTATGTGTTTATCTTGCACAATATTGAATGAAAAAAGTACAAAAAGAAAATATGTTCCATTCATTGTTATTAACATAATAATTAAATCATTACAATAAATAATTGTATTGTGAAAATAAACTTAGTAAAAAAGATGAAATATGTGTCATGTGACTATTATAAAGCGCCAGATAACCGTGAACATGAAAATGTGTTCATTATTATGTTTTCATTATTATTTTACTTTAAAATCTCATGGTTTATTTCAAATAAATATATTAGGTGAAAGCAGTTCAGCTGAGGGAAAAAAGTTCAGTAATCCCTGCATAACATATAAATAAGAAATAACACTAATTTGTGCATTTCAATGTGTTTGAAAGACAAAAGCCTTCCAAATTACATAGTAATACATGATTAAATAACATACTTAGTGCTAACCAGGTCAAGAAAATATGACCATATTACTCCAATTTTACAGTCTCTGCACTGGCTACCTATTAAGTTTCGTATCAGTTACAAAATATTATTACTTGCCTATAAGGCCCTAAATGATTTAGCTCCTGCGTACCTAACTAATCTTCTATCACGCTACAATCCAACCCGCTCCCTTAGGAACAAAACTCTGGACTCTTGGTAGTACCTAGGATAGCAAAGTCCACAAAAGGAGGTAGAACTTTTTCATATCTGGCTCCTAAACTCTGGAATAGCCTTCCTGATAACGTTCGGGGTTCAGACACACTCTCTCTGTTTAAATCTAGATTAAAGACGCATCTCTTTAGCCAAGCATTCATATAATGCATCTCACAATCTTGTACTGCCAGTCCATCTGAACACATGCACATTATTATGCTTTAGCTTGGGTTATACTGATAATTTCATCCAGGGTTATTCCTGGATGGAGCCGCTGCTACGCTAATTGTCTTACTGTTTCTATGTTACTGCCACGGGATTAACATCCCGTGGTAGTTAGGAATTACACAAGCCTCAGTCTGGATCCTACCCTTAAACGATAGAGATGACCGAACACCTGAAGAAGAGACGATGACAACCCCTCCGAGGACCTCCGAGATGAGCCCCAGAGACAGATCTCCAGTGAGGACCTCGTCACCTAGACATCCATCGGGGAAAGACCCCTGGAACCAGTGGACCACTTACACTCTGACTTTGCTGCAGTTGGAACAAACTACTGATTCGTCTGGCCGGAGGGGAACTGGCCCCCCGACTGAGCCTGGTTTCTCCCAAGGTTTTTTCTCCATTCTGTCACCGATGGAGTTTTCGTTCCTTGCCGCTGTCGCCTCTGGCTTGCTCAGTTGGGGACACTTCATTTCCAGCACAATCATCGACTTGATTGCACAGATATTATTTAAACTGAACTAAGCTGGACAATGCCATTACTAAATTCAATAATGAAATGCATTCAGCAGATAATTGAGTGTTAAATCCTGTCATTTTACATTATTGACACATTTTGCCTATTTTGATACTGTGCAGTGCTTTGTTACAATTTGTATTGTTAAAAGCGCTATATAAATAAAGGTGACTTGACTTGACTTGACTAATTCAAATAAAACGTAATGTGTTCATCAGTAGATGTTGCCGTGTTGAAATGATGAGAAAACACTTCTTAAAACTGAGAAGATTTTTGTAAATCCAGTGGTCAAATCATTCAGTTTTCTGTATAATTACACCTGACTAGTGACTGGTCTTTGAGTGAATGTCCACACAACTGGAAGATTTTCTGAATGCATGTAAGTGGTGAGCTATTTTAAAAAGTAGCATTTAAAAGATGAAAAGAAAAATTAGGAAGAATCAACAAAGCATGAATAATGTATTGTTATTATGTTAAAAATATATAATAATGTAATCAATGAAAAGTAATTATAGTCTGATTACGAGAACATGTAATATAATCTAATTGCAAGTACTTCATTTAATGTAATCCAGGTTACATGTAATCAGTAACTACCAGTACTGTTAGATGGTCACAGCTGCTACTTCACTAGTTCAAGTCATGCTGGGTATAAAAACATACTAACGAATGATTTAAAGCACCACAGTGTTTTGTTTTTTGGGTAAATGAACTGATGATTCACTTACTCATAATTATCTCTTCATATTCAGAACAATAATGACACAAATCACCTAAAAGAGATGCAGTCATTCATTCTGAATCTGTACTTTTCAGACTGTAAGCACTTTAAATTGCATGATCTCCGGAAAAAGCTCTTTTTGTGGTCTGCAGTATGAGTCTGCCCATAACAAGGTATGCGCTCCCTAGTTGTCTCGTTAGTTAACTCTGTACCCTTTCACATGCATGTACTTAATGTTACTCTTCCCCAGATGTAATTCGTTATCCCTCGTTGAGTAATATACAACACCCTGGACTTGTTTTCCTTACGTTCTCGTTTGAGTTGCTTTAAAGAGACATTCCATGTGGGGCAATCCTACAGACCATTAATCTTTTCATACAAGTGCTACCTAAGCAGGGTGGTAATTGGATAACTCATTGTGTCTTGTGAAAACAGAACATCCATAATATCTATTATCTCTTCCGGGATTTTAGTTTTTTCTTATGCATAGAGCCGGACACGTGCATCTATCTTCTCAGCGCACCTAAACCCGTCTTTAATAAGCAGTTTAGATGGGGTTGCTAAAGCTTCTCTCCCTGCCAAGGATGATACAAAATGAATACGTAATTGGCTAATTAACCTGAGCCTCTGCAGGGGCTTCATTTGTCTCCATGCTCTTCCCTTAATAAAATGTGCTTTAGAGCGCCTACGTAATTGCATCAACGAGAAATATATAAATAAGCATCTGTTGTAAATTCACTTTCTCAAAGTGACCGAAATGACACCTTGATTTTCCCTCCCCTGACGGGTGTATCGTGCATAAGAGCTTGTTTTTGGATGCGAGGTGGATTTATGCCAGGCTTGTAAAAGGTCTGTTTTTTGGCCCGTTTTGTTCTAGGACGGACTCTCTTTCGATAAATCTCGGTGTGAAATATGTGAGGTAACACTGAACCCCTCGGGTAAATAGTGCAGGATCCACTGCCACAGTTTCAAAGGCTGTTAACCTTTCGGTTTTCATTTGGACTTTGATAGTTATGTGGAAGTCACCTTTGGCAAAGAAAAGATGGAAAGGTACCAAGCATTCCCTGATTTAATGTCAAAATGATTCTTCTCACCCTCCAGTCGTCTTTCATTAGGACACATTCAAACTGAACTGGATATAACCAGGGTTGCCAGATCAATTTACGCAGCCAAATGGATTGTTCAAAACTCACCCAAATGTGTGACAAAACCTCTCAAAATACTATTTACGGGAATACAACAATTTATAGCTTTACAACTATTAAACAAAAGTTAGCATTTGCAGTCATAATGATAATATTAAGCAATTATCTGATAAGAAATTTCCAAAAACCTGCCCCTCTAAACCTTTAAGAATTTAAGAACATTTGTGTCCATGAAAATACAAAACAGTTGCATCAGTGGCACAATACAGTTGTAATGACTGGTCTGAGGCGAGTGGATTCACTTGCAGCAAGATGTTTAATGAGCAGAGGCAGAAACAAACGGGCAATGGTCAGCAGCAAAAACAGGAATATCAGATGCAGAGCAGAGACGTAAAAAACAGGCAGGGGTCGAGGTCACAGGCACAGGTTCAGAGTTCCAAGGTCGGGCAGTCCAGGGTCAAACACAGAGATGGCAGGAAGAATAACGCTCAGAATGTTAGCCAGGGGAAAACACAGACTTCGCACTGTGTGAGTGTTTGTGTGCTGCTTTTATGTGAGTGAGAGAATGAGGTGCAGGTGTGGTGAGGCAATCAGAGTTGATGAGTGAATGGTGACAGCTGTGTGATGGGTGTAATGGTGGACGGGAATGTGTGAGTGCAGTGCATGATGGGAAATGTAGTCCATGGGTGATGTGCAGTTTGAGTGAGTGGGAACCAGATTCATAACAACAGTTATGATGTTACTGTATTTATAAACAAACAAACTAATAAATATCCAGTGCATTAATACAACATTATCCTAAGTGTCTCTGAGATGGTTGGATTAGGTCTAATACTTCATAGAGAAGGCAATTTGTTGTATTGCTATATTTGCATACCTCACTATAATCAATTATGTTATCAGGAAGTCATGGTAAATTGTTATTTATAAAAAAATTTCACTCATCAAAATTGAACTTCCCAAATTTCAATTACATTTTTAAGTTATACAGGATTTGATTGAAATTACTTGTAAAGCCAATTTAATTATACTTGGGCAACAACTTAATTTTTAAGTTTCAGTATATGGGAGTGTTGCATACTATGCAAAAAGGTTCAGCAGATTTAAGAGCAACAATAAATAAATAATAAACATATACAAGTTTGCTAACATTACAAATCAATTACATAATATAATATTACAAGGAAACTATCAAATGACTGAGACAGGGTTAGTTTTCTAATCAACACTGAAGCTTCAGTTATGGTGGGAGGATTTGTTTTTGGGTGCCATAGAAATTGCACATAATACACAGTCATACAAATAATAACACAGTATCATTATATTGAATTACTGCGCATGATGACATAAACTTGATATGAATAGCTTGCTGGGATTTGTAGGCTATTAATATTTTCTCTAATTCAGTATATGTATTTTGAAAGCATGATTATATACAGTATGTGATTATGCATAAAACTAAGGTTGAATATAGTTTTAGTCATGTATTCAAATCACTTTTATTGTCACACCACCAAAACACTGAACACTGAAAGTCTTTGGTGCATACTCCAAACAGTGCACTTAAAATATACAAAACATACAGCATAATACGAAATATACACACATACCTGTAATACAAAATGTACATATACAGAATTTATACAATACAGTATGTATGGTTTCCAACAAAACCAACACTGGCTCTGCACCCCTTTAACTAAATGTATTACTTCAGAGTTATGTGCCTCTAGAAGCGTGTGTTCTGAACAACGCATTATTGTTCATCCCAAAGACCACAAAATCACTTTCACAGACTCTTACATTAACTGTTCCCTCCTGCTCGACTCAATCCCAGCAGCTGAGTCCTTAGCCATCTTCAAGAATCAGCTAAAAACACATCTCTTTCATATTTATTTGACCCTCTAACTCTAGCACACTCTATTCTAATTGTATTCTTTAAAAAATGTCCCTTTTAGACCCTCTATTCATTTACTAATTGCTTTTAGTCTTTAAAAAAAACACTAGCTTCTCTATTCCTTTTGTATTCTATATATTTTTCTTTTTATTTATTATACAATTATTAAAAGCAAAAATGCCTCTAACACTAGCTTGCTCTATTCTATACTTGTTATTGCACTTGCATATAATTGCTCTTTTGTTGATTTTGATTGCTTCTATTGTCCTCATTTGTAAGTCGCTTTGGATAAAGACGTCTGCTAATGACTAAATGTAAATTTACACAGTATATACAAATATTCATCGTTCACAGACATACTGCGTGATTTTAATCCCATGTGAATCGAGCCTGTCTGTGATTTTACCTTTAACTTCAGAAAACATAGGGAGAAATTCTTGTTTTCGGCCAGCTCAGCGCTCCTCTGAGAAATCTAATACCATGCGGACAGAAGGTCTGTGATTGTGGTATATTATTATTTTCCACAACGCTTCTCATCGTTTGTTTTGACCTTTGTCGAGCACCTTAACTAGTGTTTTCTCAGGGTGTGCAGATTCTGCTCCACCTGCATTATGGATTTTTCCATAGAACGAAAAATAGCATCAATAATAATAAGATGATGCTGATCACAGAAACTGTGATAGTAACATTAGATTCTCCCAATCTCATTTGGGAAAATGAGCCCCATCCGAATAACACATCAATATTTTCAGAGCTTAGAGTGTTTAGAAGCAGGTGTATAATTTTCTCCAGAGAAGTTACATAACAAGCTATTGATATCTCCCAGTTTAGTAGTTAGTGGTCAGATAACTGGGTGAGTTTGTGCAGTAAGGGATTTTTGAGTTTGTTCTAGTAAGGTGTTTTTTAAAGAGTCATTGGTTCATTAAGCAAACTAAACTGGACACGCTACATAGAAAGGCATGTCTTCCAGCCATTATTTTGTCACCCCAGAGCCTCTGGTGTTCTGACTGTTAACTACAACTTACATGTTGGACATTTTAGTTGCACCATTAAGCAATTTAATTTCATCATTATAAATGTTTATGAAATCCACCAAACTGGTTGCAAGCCAGCTCATATTTTGTCCACCCACCTAAGCACAATTCAATCAAAACCATCAAATCAAGGCCAAATGACCTGGAGAATCATATGAGATAAATGCACATTACTAGTGATGCGCGGATGGTGGTTATATCCGTGGGCACTGCGGATGATCCGCGGGTCGGGTAATAAAAAAATGCATTCTTGATTATGTGCGGGTGGATAAGATAAATCATTAATGATGCAATTATTAACTACATGTTCTAAACAGGCTACAGAAATTGAATAAAGTGTAAATTAACATATTAAAGTTATTCAACAACACATTATTTAGTCAAGAGCAGTGAGGGATTTTCTCTGTCTTTTGTTGTTTGATTAACATTAATGACAGACAGCACAGCTTTATTATAGGCTGCTGTCACAGGACCTATTTCACAAATCCAATACTGATAACACATGCGCTTTTCTTTTGTATCTGTTTACAATAACTTAGGACAAAACTGACAGTGCTTACGAGAATACTCGCCAGGACGACAATTTTGATGTCATTTTGTGTGTATTTGGCCACTTTAAGCGTAACAAACTTTGCTTGTTTGATTTGGTTCTCGCAGCATGCGATGTGTGGGTGTGATTGTGAGCACACAGAAAAGCGCCTCTGGAGAGCGTGAGAACCGAATGGCTTGAAAAGACGTGAAAATTATACATTATTGTGACGATGCAACAATGACCGATTAGGAAATTGACAATTCTGTCAACTGCACCGAAACGTGAGCTAAAGTCTTGTCGCATCCAAAACTTTCTGGGTTTACATATTTTTCCAAAAATTCCAGGCCTGGAAATTGCTGTTTTAAAATTCCATGACTTTTCCAGGTTTTTCAGGACCATACAAACCCTGAATGTGACGATCGGGTCGGGTCGGGTCGGGTCGGGTTCGGTTATCTAAATCAGACAAAAATATAGGTGCGGGTGGTTGGCGGGTGGATAATTAATTTGAAGCTGCGGATTCGGGTGAAGTTTTAGCTCATCCGCGCATCAGTAACGTGTACATAATTTAAATTGGATGTACAATAACAAGCATGCAAAAGTCACAACCTGAAGTTCATTGCACTTTTTTACCTTTTTTACCTCAATTACTGATAAACTCAAGTGAAGTCTTGTGACAAGTGAAATGGATGGAAAGTTATCATTTACCAGTGCTCCGGAAGGCCTTGAAGGTTCTTCATACTTTACCAAAGATGATAGAAATAATACACTGTGTATTGTTCTCCGAGTTGAGGTTGATGTGGAGCCACAACAATGTTGCCAACAATCCCACAAAGGACGGTGTCAGGCCTGCTGTCACATCCGAACACTGTACGAGCGCCAAATCGAAGGATGTCCCGAGGACAGGAACAGTTGTCAGTCACATTTGGCAGGTTACACACTGCTAGATAGGAATGGGTTAGGTCTTGGGGGGACCAGCATTGTAAATGATACCTAGCTATTAGAGCCATTCTGGAACATCAGCAAGCTGTTGTGTCCAACTGCCTCATTACCCTGGTGGTATCTCAGGATCAAGTTGCAAAGAGGACCATAAAACTACAAAGTGCTGGTGCCAGGTTTCTTCGCAGTTTCTTGCCCTCTCTCGACTTTCACGTGATGACTTGTGGGCAGATGGATAGAGAATAACACATGTGAGCGCTCCCCGATCATCAGCAGATGTGCCAAGCAGGCTGCTGGAAACACACCCAAACCCCCTGCATTCACATGTTTCTGCTACACTCGAGGCTGAACCTAACTAAGTTAACACTGCAAATGTCTCATACCGGGTAAGTGCTTAATTGTTCAATTCATAGCGCTTGACCTTGCTTGAATTAAATTAATTAGAGCGGTAGGAAGGTTAATTAGAACTGTGAGCTGCTCGTGCATCACAGAAAACCGCTTGTCTTTATTCACCCTGTCAGGTGTTGCACAAACGGCTCGTCATACATTGGATTCGTACACTATTAAGATGTTGGGCATTTAGGTACTTCGTGTGGCACTGAGACTACAGAGGTAACCGGTGAATAGAGATAACCGCTAAATGTTTCTCTGGTAACGGTGTGCTTGTTAGCTATAGCTGAGCTGTTAAAATGTTTTCTGAACATTTCCCGTTCTGCCATTGGTTGGACAAACAGACAACACATTCGGTTGAGTCAGCGATGCTGTGTTGGGTTGGTCAAGCCTCCGAGTTACACTTTTAAGGATAATTAACTTGCAAATAGTGTACATAGTGTGCTATGTTGGCAGTAGGGAATCGGAGTTGATTGAAAACCTGGAATCGAATAACTCTAATGAAATTATGTAAATACATTTGTGTTTTTGTACAACATTTAAAACCAATTTCTGGTGTACAAAAACAAGGAGACGTTGATTGGTGCACCATGCTTGCTTGTCATTTTAACCTAAAAAAATAATTGATCTGTTAAGCACATTGAAGTTCACAGATTTGAGTATCACAGCCTTACAGTATTACCTCCGTCATTCACATGGGTATACAATGGGCAATCATTTAGAGCAGGGGTTTTCAAACTTTGTCAGCCGAACCGCTTTGAAATAAATTATTTACTTGAAGTACCCCCTGATATTTTAAGTAAATGTGATTTTAAGTCTCAAAATATAATTATGAGATAACAAGCATCAAAGTTTGATTTCTACCATTAATTTCACTATAATTTCAATATTTGACATGACCTTACCCAGTCAATATTAAAAATATAAAGGTAAAATGTTCACTAAATGTTCTTTCACCATACGAAGTATGATTTTTTTGTAGAAAACTGCAAATCACAAAAACATTAATTTTGCTGGGTTTTCACAGAGAGGGTCACAAATATTTCAATAACTGAATGGCACATTTGTGTGTTTAATTTTAAAAACATGTATTTTTATAATTCAGTTTTAAATTTCAGCAATATTTATATAGCTATTGTTATTATTACATTCAGGAAATTATAAAAATGCATATTATTTTAATTTACAATGCATTCATTTTTTTCCCCACAATAATTATCTAAATACAGGGTTTCCCAAAAATATAATAATTTTTATACATTTAAGATTTAACATTTACATGACAATTGTATAAACATGTAACATTTATTTGCAACAAACATTTTGTTTTATTGTTATTAATTTGTTAATGGTATACACTCGTAAGCACACCCTGTACCAACTAACGAACCACCAGGGGTTCGCCAACCCCACTTTGGGAAACCCTATGCTTACAAGAAACAGACCTATTCTGGTCATTTAGTAATTCTGGGCCATACCTCAAAATAGATCAGCTCATATCTATATTGTTTTGATTAGCTTTTTCACTCATTTCAATTTCATAATGATAAGTGCAGTGCAAGTTATTATCCCCTCCAATTTGATTGGCTGTTGACAGCCATAATTGTTAACATTTAATTCCTCCCCTTACGAAAAATAAGTTTATTCAAGTGTGCTATTAATATACTTCTTTTAAACTAAAAATAGGAATGTACTTCTCAAAAATATACTTAAAATGATAAAACATTTGTGAAGTATACTTGACTCATACTTAGAAAAATCCAAATATATTTGAGCTATACTTGTGCCCCCATAATCTGTGTTTTCATTTTTATATGGTAGGGGGCGCCAGTACACATCTTCTGTACATAATTTTCAAACAAAATCACAAGTGAAGAAGAAGCCAAGGTAACACTTTATTGTAATAGTCCACTTTAGACATTCTTCTAATAGTAATTGTGCAACTACATGTCATCTAGCAGTCATTAGAGTATTAGTAGACTGTCTGATTAATGTCTTCTAACACTTTATTTTGATGGGTCCACAAGTATATGTCAGCTTATTCTACTGACCCTAAACCTACCCTACTGAGAGTTAGTAGATTAAAGTAGATACAAAGTTAATTATAGCTAGTAGAATGTCTAAAGTGGACTATCGAAATAAAGTGTAACCGAAACTAAAACATCAGATGCTTCCACGTGTGATCTAACACGATCATCAGACATAAAACAGCATCAAAACAGTTTAACGTTATGAATATAAATAATATCACCAATGAAGAGGTAATAATGACTGTCAAGCTTTGGGGTGTTGATCGACTCCATCTACTTTTTGATTATCATTCTGAATCCAATTCATATAAACTTTTTGATCAAGATTTGGTTTATTTCTTTATTTTTATTTTTATTGAAACGTACCCACATTCAAGGATTATAAAACATTCAACTCTCTCCTCTTGAATCCTATCTCACTGGCAGGTCCTTCAAGGTGGCCTGGGGAGGGGAGGAATCCAAAGGACATCAATTGGTCACTGGGGTTCCCCAGGGATCAGTGCTTGGACCCCTCCTTTTCTCCACATATACTACATCACTGGGGCCCATCATACAAGCACATGATATCTCCTACCATCGACATGGATGAAAGAACATCACCTACAGCTCAAGTCAAGTCAAGTCACCTTTATTTATATAGCGCTTTTAACAATACATATTGTAACAAAGCACTGCACAATATCAAAATAGGCAAATTGTGTCAATAATGTAAAATGACAGGATTTAACACTCAATTATCAGCTGAATGCATTTCATTATTGAATTTAGTAATGGCATTGTCCAGCTTAGTTCAGTTTAAATAATATCTGTGCAATCATGTCGATGATTGTGCTGCAAGTGAAGTGTCCACAACTAAGCAAGCCAGAGGCGACAGCGTCAAGGAACGAAAACTCCATCGGTGACAGAATGGAGAAAAAACCTTGGGAGAAACCAGGCTCAGTCGGGGGGCCAGTTCCCCTCTGACCAGACGAATCAGTAGTTTGTTCCAACTGCAGCAAAGTCGGAGTGTAAGTGGTCCACTGGTTCCAGGGGTCTTTCCCCGATGGATGTCTAGGTGACAGCTCAACCTAGCAAAGACTGAGCTTCTTGTCCTCCCTACCACTCCAACTCTACAATATGATTTTATCATCCAGATTCATCAACCATTACCCCATCAAGTTCAGTCAGAAATCTTGTGGTAATATTTGATGACCAGCTGACTTTCAAAGAGCACATTCCAAAAACTGCTCGATCTTGCCGCTTCACATTGCACAATATCAGAAAGATGCGGCCCTTTCTGACAGAGCACGCTGCACAACTTCTTGTCCAGGCCCTTGTCATTTCTAGACTGGACTACTGCAATGCTCTTCTAGCTGGACTTCCATCAAACACAATCAAACCTCTACAAATGATTCAGAATGCAGCGGCAGGGGTCTTCAACGAGCCCAAAAGAGCACATGTTACACCTCTCTTTGTCTCCTTGCACTGGCTCCCGGTTGCAGCTCGCATCAAGTTCAAGACACTGATGCTTACATATAGAACAACCACAGACTCAGCACCCACCTACTTCCACTCACTATTACGAATCTACATCCCTTCCAGAAGCCCCTCCTACTTCCACTCACTATTACGAATCTACATCCCCTCCAGAAGCCCCGCCTACTTCCACTCACTATTACGAATCTACATCCCTTCCAGAAGTCTGAGATCCGCTAGTGAGCGTCGCCTCGTGGTTGTCACAATGAAGACGGGAGGATTCAGTTGCGGAAAGAGAGTTTATTACAGGAAGTAATACACAGCGAGAAACTAAATGGAGCTTTCCGTAGTCAGAGGCGGAGCTTCCGTAGGCAGAAGCGGAGCTCTCCGTAGGCAGAAGCGGAGCTTTCCGTAGGCAGAAACTGAGCTTTCCGTAGGGCAGAGGCGGAGCTTCCGTAGGCAGAAGCGGAGCTTTCCGTAGGCAGAAACGGAGCTTCCGTAGGGCTGAGGCGGGTATAGCAGGGAAGCAATGGGCAGCCAAGGTCCGGAGATCGGAGTCCAGGAAGCAGCAGGGCTCAGGAATCGCGGAACCAGAACGGACCGTAAACGTCGACCGCAAACACTGCAAGGATCTGACAAAGGAGAGAGCGTGACAGGAACAGATATAGCCCAACGGTGATGACTCTCAGCTGGAGCGAATCAGCCTCAATCACACACACCCACAGACACCTGCTCACACATACGCACACGCACACAGACAAGACACGGTGAGGATGGGACCGGGAACCCATGAACCGTGACAGTGGTGCCATCACAGAGAGGCACAAAATCACTTTCCAGAACGTTTTCATTCACCGTTCCAGGCTGCTGGAATGAACTTCCCACCCGCATCCAGAATGCTGAATCACTGATAGTTTTCAAGCGACACCTGAAAACTCATCTCTTCCATCATCACTTGACTTCTGCTTCTTCTTCTTCATAAAAAAATAACCCCTTTCCCTGTCTAGCTAGTTTTTGCACTGAACAGTGCCTGAAATGTTGTACGACAAGCACTTCTTGTGACTGTTTGCCTCTTTATAATGTATTGCTTATTGTATTCCTAAATTGTAAGTCGCTTTGGATAAAAGCGTCTGCTAAATTAATACATGTAAATGTAAAAAACAAAACAAAAAAAACAAATGCATGAAGCTAAAATACAATGTTTTTGTTTACAAGTAAATACTGTGTTCTTTCTTTTGATGTTTCGTATGTTCAGATATTCATATAACAAAATATATACAAATTAATACCTAAATAGGGACATGGTAGTATTCTTAAAGTATGATGTATAGTTCACTTAAAGAAAACTTATGATTCCCCTTCATGGGAACTCGAACTGCGTCCCCTAGGGGTCGCTACGGGGAACGCCCTCAGCGTGACTCGGTCTGAAGATACATATGTAAAAACACCACCTGTTGGCCGGCGACAGCCCATGACGTCACTACCGGCGTGCCACAATATAAGTGCCGCCGGGAGAATACATCATCAGCTTTTTCGTCTTCACTGACTGGTTTGTTTGAAGCGTGCAGAGTGAATCTGGTAAGAGTACAGTTTTCTAACTCTACTATGGCGAGCACTAGCAAGGCGTTTAGGAAGTGTGTGGATCCGTGTCCTCGTTATTTGACACCCGATGACACACACGACTGTTGCGTCTTTTGTTTGGGCATGGAGCACGCACGCGGTGTCCTTGAGGGGGCGGTTTGCGTGCATTGTGAGCGGCTCTCTATGAGGAAGCTCAGCTCTCGCCTGTCCCTCTTTTCGAGGAAAGAGGGGCAGCCGTCTGCTTCCCGCGATTCAAGACCCACCGTTGCCGAGGCACGGAGGCGAATGAAATCGTGGGGTTCGCAGTTGGATGTGGCCGATGAGTTGGAAAGGGACCGCCCCTTTTCGCGCGTCGGCCGAGAACGAGAGTGAGCTGCTGGATTGTGATGATGCGATCTTTCTGACATCATCAGATGCAGCAGCTAGTGCTCCGCTGCATATGAACGAGTTTTTGGAGGTTATGGATCATAAAAATAAATCTAAAATAACCCCCAGCTCGAGTGAGCCTTCCTTTCTTCATAAATCTCGATGTGGAGGTTGAGAAGGAGTGGGAAAAGCTATTTTTTCACGTATTCATAGGTTTCAGCATACTAGTTATGCTGACACTGAGGGGATGCGTGAAAATGGCTATGAGGGGATGCCCCCTGTGCAAGAGATGATAACCAGCTTATCTCTCTGTGGCAGACATCCTCTCTCAAGGCTCCCTCCTGGCCATCTAAGACCCTGAATCTCGCTTAAATGGCAGGGCATATGCAGCAGCAGGTCAGACCGTCGCTTCGTTGCACACGAAGGCGTACCAGACTGACCTGCTGAAAGTCCTGGATAAGGTCCAGGTCTGAGCCCGAACAACCAGGGGTCCTAGCCCATCTCGGTCTGAGGATCAGAGATGGGCTTAGAAGGCTAGTCTCGCGACTCATGCCCCTCCCCCTCCTGCGGCTAGGGGGAGACAGAGGCGCGGGTCAGAGAGAGGCAAGCCCTCTCATTCCTCTCTAATTCCCCTGTAACCACCGTAAACTCCACCGACCGAGGTTAGGTGGAAGTTTCCTGCCAAGCACCTAGAGGCGCTCCCTTGTGAGCGGCGGAGTTCCCTCTCATTCTGAGGAATGAGTTCTCCGCTCCTCAGAGCTCTGTGATAGGTCGCTCTCCGTGCTGGTCGAGCTAGCATTGCTCCCCTCACTATAGAGGGTTATCTATGAGCATGCCGCTCCCTGCTGAGCGTCTGAGTTCCTTCTCATTCTGAGGGATGAGTTCTCCGCTCTCCAGAGCTCGATATAGGTAGCATTATAGGCTCTCATTCTGAGGAATGAGTTCCCAACTAAGAACTGCAGTCAGGCTGAACCTATGATGATTTCAGGCAGGTTCTGTATTCTCGAACTGCCTTACTGATGGTCTGGACGTGAGTCCCCTCGGAGGTTTCTGCGGATCCTCCTGGATCTTCAGTCATTCTGGTCACCACTGCAAGGGTAGAGCCAGCATTACTCCCCTCACGATAAGAGGGTTACCTATGAGTATGCCGCTCCCTTCTGAGCGGCGGAGTGTCTTTTCATTCTGAGGAATGAGTTCTCCACTCTCCAGAGCTCGTTATAGGTAGAGCTAGCATTGCTCCCCTCGTTAGAGGGTCACCTGTGAGCATGCCGCTCCCTGCGGAGCGTCTGAGTTCCCACTCATTCTGAGGAATGAGTTCTCCGCTCCTCAGAGCTCTGTGATAGGTCGCTCTCCTTGCTGGTCGAGCTAGCATTGCTCCCCTCACTATAGAGGGTCATCTATGAGCTTGCCGCTCCCTTCTGAGCGTCTGAGTTCCCTCTCACTCCGAGGAATGAGTAGTTCTCCGCTCCAGGGCATAGAACGTTCTTCTAATAAGTGCACACGCGAGACTTTGGGCACTTTCTAAAATCCACTCAGTGGTAAGTCCGCACATCAAGGTTCTGCGTTCTTTCTAAAAATCCCGAAAGGGTAGGGTTACGCGCACAGCTTCGTGCCCTTTTTTGAGTTGCCCCTGTCCCATATATGTTGGGTCCAAAAAAGAAAAAAAGAGAAAAGAAAGGGGTGTACGCTACCAAGAGGTCTGTTGAGACAGTTCCCTCGGTAAGCTTGAGAGCAAGAGGTAACCCCTGAGTGATCGGCCAGGACCTAGTGAGCCAGGTGCCTGGCCATATCCCCTTAAAGGAATCTTTTTCTGATTCCAAGACTTTGAGCTCTACCCTAGGCCCGGTAATCCCGGCACCTAGAACAGGTAAGTACTAGGGTATGCAGCTCAGGCCTTTGGCCGAAGGGGATAATATTACAGACAGCCATCAGCCGTCCCAGGGGCAACACCCTTAGCCGGGTAGAGCTGGCTTAGTGCTCGCCTTTTTTGAGAAATTGGCTTGCATTCCCCTCAGCATGGTGAAGTGGGTATAACGTTCCCCGTAGCGACCCCTAGGGGACGCAGTTCGAGTTCCCATGAAGGGGAACGTCTCAGGTTACGTATGTAACCATGGTTCCCCGAGTGGGGAACGAGACACTGCGTCCCCTAGGATTCGAGCCATGCTTCGGACGCAAGCTTCAGACGAAGAAGCTGATGATGTATTCTCCCGGCGGCACTTATATTGTGGCACGCCGGTAGTGACGTCATGGGCTGTCGCCGGCCAACAGGTGGTGTTTTTACATATGTATCTTCAGACCGAGTCACGCTGAGGGCGTTCCCCGTAGCGACCCCTAGGGGACGCAGTGTCTCGTTCCCCACTCGGGGAACCATGGTTACATACGTAACCTGAGACGGTATACTTGCCGTATAAAACTACTAAACTAGTAGTTTACTGAGAATATACTTCAAAGTGTACTAAAAATGCAACTATAAGTATTAATCATTAAACTATAATTATACCTATACGTTCACTTTTAGTATAGTTGCAGTACAAGCTAAGAACTTTGATGTAAACTAGTTGTGTAATCAAAGTTTACTACTGTTATACTTAAAGTATACTTAAAAGTATACTTTTATATATTGGAAAGTGGGACAATTTAGTCCTAATGAGCACCGGAACAGTACTCTTACTAGTATACTACTAATACACAGATATTTGTATACTTACTACATAAAGCATACTTAAAACTATACTTGAACTTGACTTAAGTATACTTAATAAAATAAACTTGAAGTATACTACTTATTGGTAAGGGACATTTTGGAGCAACTTGGTGTGTATCTTGAGAATGACCATTTGTTTATGCATATACATTTTTACAATTGTTGTATATTGTATTGAGCAGATAAACACTGAATTTACTTCATTTTGTGGTGAAGTAAATTCTACATAAAAACAAATGTAATTTCCACATTAAACAATTTAGTTCAGGCCATAATTAATACATTGAAGTAAATTCTATATTAATACTCAATTTAAACTTGTAGAAATTAAAGTTTTAAGTTATAAGTATGTTTTACTTGGAATTGTATGTTATTTTAAGAGGATTCTTTATGTAAATATCAAAGTTATGGTCCCGTTTTTCCTATCACGCACTGAGACATGAATAATTAAAAAGGTTACTTTTTTCACTGTTCTCGAGTTGTATTTACACAATTTTATGGTTGCTTTTGCTGTTATGTTTAGTAACATATGGATTCATTTTCTACTCAAAATGACCCATTCACACTCAAACACTGTTCACTGATTGTTACCGTCATTGTGTATGGTGTACCAAGTATTGAGGTCTCTGTGTTCAATTGGATACTGAATATGTCGAGTGGACATGTACTAAGGATAACAAACTGTCTATTTGCTTACGTACGTGTTTGTAAGTTAAGCACATGCCTTAATATCATTCTTTTTATCTAGTGTTACGTTATTGGAGTACATTTTATAAACTGTGGCTGAGTGAAATATACTTGAGTATACTTATTAATTTCAGTGAACAAGAGTTAATTTCTATGGTAAGCATTACTTAGATACAATTGACTGGGAATTACCAAGTAAATTAACTTTAACAATTATATTTGAAGCTACTAATATTTATGTTTAGGATTTTACTTGTCAATACTTTTTGTAAATTTACTAGCCTTTCTTTTTTTGTTTACAACTGTTTATTGAATTTTCATCTGGGAACAGTATTATAAAACAAAAGCTTCTGGGGAAAAATTAGAACCCACTCCATGGGTTATGCCACCACCTGGTAGACTTAAAAAGTACAAATAAAATACTAAATAAACATCAACACAAAATAAATTATAATAATAAAAATCAATTAATTAATTAATATTAATAGACAAATATATAACAATTTTTTTTTTACAAATATTTTAGAATAGATGACAACATTAAAAGCTGAATGCCTTAAATGTACAGTTTTCACATTAGATCCATGCATATGAGAAGTTCAGAGTTCCATCGAGATAATGTCCAACAAATACACTGTCCAGGTTCATCTGTCTATTGTGAGGAGGATTACAACAGTTGACTAGCATTTATTTTGCTGCTGTGAGAGCAGCTAACAGTAAACATCTTTGTTGGACGGACAAGGTGAAGTCCCAAAAGTCATTCATGAAAAAATGGTACCGAAAACATATCTCCGTATCCAACAAATATGACAGGTCCTGTGAGAGATGAGTCCAAATTGACTAGCCTTTTCTGAGTGAAAATTGTTTCCAAGATTTTTCAAGTAAATCCTACTCCATTTTTTCAGCGTAGGTCAATTAGTCAAATGCCTGCAGATTGAACCAATGGCCAACCAGGAATAAATAAAAAAACAGTGTTTTTCAGAAAATTCTAAATGGCTGAAAAGTATCCCAGGCTTGAAATGAAAATGTATGTTTTATAGCGCCACCTAGAGCCTGACGCTGCATGTGGAGAGTCTGAGTAATGGGAGGATTGGGAACCAACTTTAAGATCTCTACGACAGACGGTCTGTAATGCCCACACACTTTTAGGGCAGACAAAAATAATAATTGGCACAACAGCACAAATGCAGTACGGTTCCAGCACCTTCAGAGTTTACACGTTTAAAAAGAAATCAAAAAAGGCTGTTGTCGTTGTTTTATTTTTATCATGTTTCCACAGATGGGTGGGATTCTATATATTTGAATGCAAGCCATATATGAGAGATTAACTCTAAGCTTCAGGGCCCATGTAACTTGTGCTTGCAACTTCAAGACAGATATGAGACTGTTTATATTTCCCCAGAGCACACGCTTCCAGCATCTCAGACCGAGATGCATATATTCCTCTCCCGCTGATTTAAGGAATCATTCACTGCGTGGAATGCTGAGCTGTGTGATTTTCCAAGCTGTCAATGCATGTAATTGACAGGCAACATTGAAGGTAGACTGAATGTGTCTTGCTGTATTATGGCAGGTGCGTGTTGAGCACCAAAAATAAAGCAGCTTGTACTGAATTTTTGATTTACATGTTTGCTCTAGTTTTAAGATGTGTTTTGTTTTGTACTGAGTTGTTGCCCAAAAAACTACACATCCATAATGTACTTAAAGGGCTCTATTTTTGTATTTAATATACTAAAACTGATTCTACTTCTTAACCTGTTAAGCTCAGGGGCGTTTTAAGTGTGTCTAATGCTTACTAAATTCACACAAAATATATTTCCGTATGCATGAAATTATGCAGGACATATTAAGCATGAACTCAATGTATATCTAATACAAATTACAATACAAGCCTCTAATACTTAAACCCTCAGATTGTCAGTATAAACACTTGGAAATATTTTTTCACATCTTTATGTCCATGCACATTATCTAAACTGTTTCTGAGACATGCATAACTCTTTAACAAAGACACCGTTGAATCGTGTACATTAGCACTAATAAAACCAGTATTATCTGAGACATAACAATCAAAAACCATGGAAAGTAAGGCAATATTCTTGATTGTGAATCCAGGAAAATCTATGTTTTTCTGATGTACCTTTCATCACAGCAGGGAAAATCAAGGGCACATTATGTTTCCTTTGTGTAAAAACCCTCACCTGACTTTATGGACCACAGAGGGCACATGCTGGTGTCACTACTGGACTGTTACAGAAATCATGCCATTGCTAGACCTCGCCAATGTATGGGTAATTGCTTGCTGTTATGCTGGAAGAAAAGTAGAAAGAGGTGGTGAAAAACTGCATCTTAGAATAGATGGAGAGATTGGCAAGAAGAAGCACTCATGAATGATCATTGATGACGGTGTTTCACAGCGCTGGAGGAGACTGTATGAACATGGCTTTTTCTTTGTTTAGATGACACGGAAAATCAATAGCTGCTTGTCCTCACCGGAGCATGTCGGCCGTTTTGAAGTCATCATGTTTGACAGGCAAGTGTCCCAAGTAAATAAGAAATTGTCAAAGTGCAGTTTCAGGAAACAGTTGAAACACTCGTTTTCACTGCGAAATGGAGATTGCTCGAGCGAAATGGCCTCTGTGCACAAGGGTGCATGAAATTACAGTGCAAATTGTCTCCCTGTGTTCCATCAAAAATCCACGGTTGTGCTGGTCAAGACACTTGAAACAAACTTTGGACTGATGAAGGAAGATAGTCAAAACATGTTATTTTTCTCCTGCTTTGTCTTAAAGGAGTGGTTGACTGTTTTTTTTCTAGGCTTGATTGACTGATTGCAGTCAAATATGTGTTCATGCTTAGTTTTTTTTTTAAACGCATTATTTTTCACATAATTTACCTTTCTTCCACACCTCTTTGTCCCTTCTCTGATAAACGCCCAGATTAATTCCTGGTTTTTTGAAGCCCCTCCCTTAGAAATACACGATGGGCTCTGGCTGGTCAAGTGTCAAGTTTGGTTTAATTCTTGCGCACGTAAAAAAACAACAGAAATTGACTAAAGTGCTGTACATAAAGGGTCATAAAACAAACAACAATAAGGTACTGTACATAGAATTTATACATTACACATCACCCCAAAAAAAAAAAAAAGATTTCAAACTGATTTAAATGCCAATGATTAAAAGTGTGTTTTAAGACTAGTTTTAAAAGCAGACGAAGTTGGGGCATCCTCACTGACAATGTTAGGGCATTCCAGAGTTTAGCGGCAGCTATATCAAAGGCACAATCTCCCCTGTGCTTCAGGCTTAGGGTGAATCCCATTTCTCCGTCTTACCCCTTCCCCTACCCCTTCGTCTTACCCCTAGCCCTTGTCCCTCGAAACCGAGTGGTAAGCGCTAGGGGTGAAAACATACCAAGACATCACGTGGTTACTGTTACGTCATCATACATCATCGCTAGCTGGCTGCTATGTCACCAGAGGCGACACGTGTTGATCACAAACGTCTGCAAGTGTGTGTGTGTCAATTGCGTGGGTTTTAGTGATGTTTTCTCTAGTCAGAGAAATGCGAGACTGTTGTGCAAATCAGCAATGTAAAGTTAGCATGGAAAAATAGCGATTTTTAAAAACGTTTCAATTAAGAACATGGTTGTAAATATATATGTACAGGACTGTGTAGAGCACAAAACTAGACTGTCATAATTTTTACATAAATTATTTAAGCCGAAAATATTACATTTATGGGACTCTCTGGATGATCTGGCCGCAGTGTGTTCTGGGTACCCCTTGGTTTCAAGTAAGCTCGCGACCACAGTATAAGGGGCGCCGGGAGAATACATCATCCACTTCTTCGTCCGAAGCATGGCACACAGCCTAGGGGACGCAGTGTCTCGTTCCCCACTCGGGGAATCATAGTTACATACGTAACCTGAGACGTTCCCGCCACCATGCTGAGGGGAGCGCGAGCCAATTTCATGCAAAAAGCGAGCACTAAGCCAACTCTTCCAGGCTAAGGGAGTTGTCCCTGGGATGGTTGACGGCTGTCAGTGACATTATGCCCTTCGGCCAAAGACCCGAGCTGCATACCCTGCCCAGGGTAGAGCTCAAAGGCTTGGAATCAGAGAAAGATTCCTTTAAGGGGATATGGCCAAGAACCTAGTGGTAGTAACTAGGTTCTGGCCGGTCACCCAGGGACTACCGCTTGCTCTGCACGAGCTTGCTGAGGGAACTGTCTCAACAGACCCTTTGGGAGCGACACACTGTTCAAACCCAAAATGTTGGAACAAAAAAGGTAGAGTGGGGCCCAAGGCACAAACCGGGGCCTGACCAACTCAAAGAAAGGGCATGAAGCTACAGCGCGTAACCCTACCGTACAGGTTTTTAGAAAGAACGCTGAACACTTGATGTGCGATCTTACCACCGGGTGGATTTTAGAAAGTGCACAGAGCCTTAGCGTGTACACTTACCATAAAATGGATTTGGCAACGTTCTATGTCAGCCCTGGAGAGCGGATAACTACTCATTCCTCAGAATGAGAGGGAACTCAGACGCCCAGAAGGGAGCGGCATGCTCATAGGTGACCCTCTATGGTGAGGGGAGCAAGTCTAGCTCTACCAACAAGGAGCTCTGGAGAGCGAAGAACTCATTCAAGCTCTACCCGTTTAGAGATTGGTCTATAATTGGACAGAACTGTAGTATCCAAGTAGTTTTTTTTCTCAGATGTTGAACCACACTGTGTATAAAATCTGAAGGAACAACACCTAGGGTCAAATGCTATTAATAATTTATTGAACTACAGGCTCAATGGCCATCAAAAACCTCCTTTAAAAAACGTGGAGGAACTTCATCTGTGGGACAAATAGAGGGTTTCATCTGATTTGTAACATCTGTCAAAAAGAAAGAGACACAGGCTCAAACTGGTCAAAAACAGCAGAGCAAGTGGCCGGAATAGAGGGGTCTGTAGAAGGAGGTATAATCTGTGCTCTAATAACTATTACCTTATCCACAAAGAATTGTAAAAATATCTTGCAAGTATGGGGAGACACATCAGAAACAGTAGGCTGAGAGGGATTTAGCACTGCATTAATTGTACTAAAGAGTACTTTAGGTTTATGAGAGTTATTAAGAATCATATTAGACAAATATTTAGTTTTCTCTGCTTTAACAGTCTGGTATCTATTCCAGGTCTCCTTTAAAATGTCAAAAGACACCCGCAGCTTGTCTTCCTTCCACTGATGTTCAGCTCTCTTGCACTCACGTCTGACAGCATGAGTGATATCATTTATCCAGGGCTCAGTTTTTGGCTTAGGACACATAACTTTAAAAGGTGCAACACTATCCAAAGCACTTTGACAGGTGGAATTAAGCAACGAGGTAAGCTCCTCAACATTAAAATATGAGGGAGATGAAAAATACATTTCAGAGAAAGTTTGAAAGGCAGCAGAGAACTAAACAGCAGTGGACGAGTTTAATATACGACATCGCCGAGCTGGAATACTTGGTTTAGAATAACAAGGGATGGAGATATAAAAAAGAACAGGCATATGATCGGAAAAAGACACTTCAGAAATGTCAAGGTTAGAAACAGGTAAACCACACGATAGAACAAGATCTAACGTATGACCGTGCTCATCCGTTGAACCTATCACAGACTGAATCAGGTTAAAATAATCAATTACATTTAAAAAGTCTTTAACCAGTGGCTTCTATGGGCAGCAGCCATGAATATTAAAATCGCCAATAATTAAAATCCTGTCATAATTCAGTACAATTCCAGACAAAAAGTCGGAGAAGTCATTGATGAAATCCTTGTTGTATTTAGGTGGTTGATATATCACAGCGCAGAACACCATCTGGAAACGACTCAGTTCAAAAATGTCCAATTCAAAACTGGAATAATAGTTTGATGACAGTTGGCGACAGTTACATTTTTCCTTAAAAATAGTCGCTACCCCTACACCACGTCCAGAAGACCTTGGAGAGTTAAAATATGTGCAGTTGATAGGTAAAACAACTGAAAAAATGCTTAAGTCATTTCCACTAATCCAGGTTTCAGTCATACACACAAAAAAAGCTGGTCAGCTGGTACAGTGTGTTGTGATTGGCTAAGCCACATCTAGTGCGCATCTGAACAAGCTGCATGTGCTCCGGTTATATTGTTAACAATGGCGTTGTCTATATTGCTTATCAATTTGTGCCTGAATGAGACACAGAGGATATTAGTGAAGAGGATCGCGCAGAACCGGTGCAAGCACGGCTTTTAATGGTAAGTTTTTTTGTTGTTGTTGGTTCATACTTTTAGATACGCTGTTATTTGTAAGTGTTACTGCTTCAGTTTTTATACAGTACAGCAACCGCACGCGCATCCATGTATAACGCTTCTCATAGCTATGTGAAAATAAGTGTTTAATTGGAACAGTTTGTTGGAGCTGATCTGATGATGTGAATGAGAGAGAGAGATGCAGAGTGAAGCGAGGAACATTATTAAGAACTGCTACTTTAAAACATATGATTTTAAAACTTGTGAATCCATTAGAATCATTAGAAGACAGAATTGAGATTCATATATGAATAGATTTTTACATGCACCCTTAGTTTTTCTTCCTCTTCTCTACAGCAGCTCGTCATGACTCCACCCCCTTTGTTGCATGCTCCCGGGGGCGGGGTTTATCTGGGTCCTGACATAACAGACCCGGGAAGTAACTCGTTGTAGTCCCTTACCAGTCATTTTTGTAGGCATTAAACTGCCAGAACTTTAAAAGACGATATATCCGTTTGCATTGAACTTTCAGCGTCGCCATTTTGTAGATATTGTTTATGCTCAAACAGCAACCTTACACACTAACTAACGTTAAAAAATGAAATCGCAATCAACCATCTCTTTAATAAAAAATTATAAAACAATACAATACAAATAGAGTGCAGACCAATTCTTGCAATCTTCAGAGTTTGAAATATTTAAATAAACATATTGAAAAATCTCTTCATAACAGAGATCATGCACTTTAGCATAACAAACCTTCATTATTTGTCATGATTTTCCTTCAAACCCATTTCAGAGTATGATCACGTATAGCTTGTGAGTCCCTGACTGCTGTGTTGTATGGAAGAAATACATCACAGATCCCGAGCTTCCACATCTAGATACCGGAGCCTGCGGGACATGACGGGATTACAAACTGGGAAGAGTTAAGTTTGAGAAACTGCTCCTAATAACACATAACTCATCATTTATTATCGTCATGGTCACGTGTATTCAGTCATTGTGCTTAATGTAGTCCACTGTATATCATTGTGTACAATACACAGCATTACAACGCTCTTTCTAATTATCACGCTACCTGTTTGAGGGCTGAGTCTGTATGGTTCTCATAAATCCATTAAGATCATCATTATGTCATCTTCATCACTATCAGCATCATCAACACGCTCATTATCACACAAAGGACCTGTAGGACAGATCTGTCTGTTACGACGTCAGGGCCTAAAGATCAAATGAATAATGATGAACTAATGAAGAGTCATCAGAAGATCATATCACACATCATATGAGCAGAGCAGCTGAGGATCTTCATTTAACTGATGCATCTGTCACAGAAGTGCTGCTTAACAGTAAAAGATTATCTCACAAACCACCACCAATAGATTTATGAACCACATGCAGCTCCGCTATTATTTCCACTGTTTCTGCACAAAGGGCATGTGGTGAGTCTGTTGAGGAATTGAGGGGACTTTGCCGTGTAGGAAAGCACTAATTCCTCCATTTGATGTAATTATGGAGTCTAGAAGACAGACCTGTTAGATTTATATGCACGGCCTGACACAGGAATCCTATGACAGGCACTAAAAGGTGCATTTGTCATTGCGCTGATGCAAATGTATGCAGCACACTGCCTATATCACAGTAATTACAGCCGTACCGTGATTCACGCTCGCTGTGTCACCTCCAGTGCTTCAGTGACTGTGGCTGTCAACCGCATCTTTTTTCTTCTACTTTATTTTTCTTGCCAGTGTTTTGCTGTAATAACTTTGCCAGAGTACTTAATTATTAAACAGGATGTTTGTAATTGTATGCATAAATAGGGAGTGGTAGATTATAAATTGTGTGTAGGAAGAAGGTTTATTTCTTTAATACAATTTACATCAATATTTGTGTTCTTTGTGTGGCCTCCGCAGCAATGGAAATCAAAGCAATCTATGCGTAAGTATTCATATTCTCCAAATACTTTCTACTGTAATGATCTAAAAACGGATGTAATTGCTGTTCCTTAACAAACTTTCAGAGCATTTCCAATTGGAGAAAATCCAGAGGACTAATGAGGAGTTTTCCGTCTCGACACGCCTCCGTGTTTTCATCTCGCTCCAGCACGGACCTAAGGGCGGAAACGTGTGTCCCTTTCCACATGATTTATAAGAGCTCCATATTCTTTTAATTACACTGCTGGATGTTTTACAGATTTGTAAAACCATTAGAAAAATCAATACTTTGCTTTTAGGTGATGAATTCATTAATGGAGGGTGAAGTTTACCTAGGATGCAGTAAAACCTACTCTGACTGCGGTGGTTCGGATTAGCAAATTATACAATTATTTAAAGTCAAACACTGATATGAACTATTTAAGGAAGAGTTTCACCTCTTTACTCCTCATGAAATGCAGTTTGATTTCAGTTTTGCTCCTATACGGTCTTAATCTCCTCTCTAGCCTATAACCACATCATTTCGTCCTTGCTTGACACATTTTTTTACCCTTTCACATCTCGCCTCTCTCTTCACGAAGGCTATAAAGCAGTGAGCGGTACTGTCAGCATAATAACATTGACTGTGATTTAATGCAATAGAGAAGTGATTT
Source organism: Schizopygopsis malacanthus (assembly GCA_027474115.1). Taxonomy (NCBI): domain Eukaryota; kingdom Metazoa; phylum Chordata; class Actinopteri; order Cypriniformes; family Cyprinidae; genus Schizopygopsis; species Schizopygopsis malacanthus. Next base: position 27,311,249 of record CM049872.1, read on the forward strand.
AATTCAGAGCAGTATTAATTTGCCATTCAGGCAGAAGGGGACAGTGAGGATGCTGTGTTTGTCATGGACATTTGGAGACACACAAGGACAATGAGTACAAATCCAGCGTAGTGTCTCAAGACGCTCGTTTGATGTGTTCAGTGATTCCTCTAAGGTCACTTTTGGGGTAATGAACAGCTGATTGTACACCATCCTTTACTAGTAAACTAGATCAGCAATTCATACAATCAAAAATGTATGTATATATCAATAAATGATATGTGAAAGCATGATCTATTTTAATTCACATGATCTATTAATTTGAACTTGTAGAAAGAAGAAAAGGAAGTTTAATTTAGTATGATTCATTTGAATTTAACCAAACATACCCCGTACAGTCCTTTATCATGACTTACATTGCAAGAGCCAAAACAAACGTGGTAAAAAAACAACAAACAACCTCTAATGTCCTTTAGTGATCGATTCCCCGACAACAATTACGACACTAGCAAGGGTTTCATTTGAATATTAGGTCTGAAAAGATTGTGTGTGTCTTTTAATCTCGACCTAAAGTCAACCTAATAGCACATTGATCCACTTATCTGATCTCCAGTGATTAAATCAGGATGAAAAGAGTATCGCTCTGACACAACAGCAGCAGCAGAGGTAATGGGAAAGCAATGGCTGCCATCTACACACATATATTTGGATAAAAAAGGCAGGAATTAATGATGCCCTCCACACAAATAACAACACACGGGGAATGAATATTACCGTGAGGGACATTACTGTAACAAATAGAGTCATTCCTCCTCTTCCCACTTTAACCTTCCCTACTAGCCACATGTTTCACGAGGCCAAAGTGCAGAACATGGCAACCCATCAGTGTCTGCAGAAGCAGGACCAGGCTTTCTCTGAGTCTCTGTACCCTGAGAGTAACGCTCCCCATTATTCACGACCTAACAGCAGAGGTCATCCGAGTGTGTTTTGTGTGAGATGTTACTCGCTTTCACAAACTCCTTTCTAAACTGGAGGTCAGCAGTAAAAGCATCAGGATAACTCCAGCAGTGAAAGCAGCACGGCTTTGACTTTTGGTTTGTCCTCCGGGCAGACAAACACAGAATATTTACTAGTGGGAGTGATGGGAAGCATAAGAGGACAGTTAAACAGTAAGGGGAAATATTTATAAAGCAGATGAATGTGAATATGTTTGTGGTTTTATATCTGTCACCTTGACTGTAACCTAAAATGTGAAATGAGTGTGCCAACTGACATCTGTCATAAAGCATGAATGAAGTTAATTGAGGTCAATCCTCTACTATACGAGAGTCATAGGTTGATGATACTGTCAATCAAAGTCAACAACTGTCTTAAATTTAATATTGTCATGAATGTGGTTGCCACTCACTACAACTGCACATCACCCATGGACTACATCTCCCATCATGCACTGCACTCACACATTCCCATCCACCATCACACCAATCACACAGCTGTCACTAATCACTCATTTGCCCTGATTGCCTCACCACACCTGCACCTCATTCACACACTCACATATAAGCAGCACACATACACTCACCCATTGCGAAGTCTTGTTCTTGCCCCGGCTGACATTCTGAGCGTTCTTCATCCTGCTATCTCTGTGTTTAACCCCAGACTGCCCGACCTTGGAAACTCTGAACCTGAACCTGTGCCTGTGCCTGTGACCTTGACCCCTGCCTGGTATTGTTTACGTCCCTGCTCTGCCTCTGATATTCGTGTTTTGCCCGCTGACCATTGCCTGTTTGATTCTGCCTCTGCTTAATAAATATTACTGCGATTGGATCCACACGCCTCTGCCCAGTCATTACAAATATGGCCAATTAATGATCTGCTTTCAGGGCAAACATGTAAAAGAAAGAGACAGATAGAACTAGGGTTGGGCTGATATACGATGCCATTGTCCATCGCTGATGGCTGACAGACATCAAAATGTTGAGCCGGCATCGTGATCATTTCCCCCTCCCACATTTTTTTATCCTAAACATTTTTTTATACTTTCTCTCGCTATTATATCTCTGGGTAATTATACGGTGTATAAATTGTGGGCATCAGGGAACCACTACTAATATGCAGGGCAAGGACCGCTTTTGAATGAGCGTTCTTATTTTACTTTCACACGGACTCTATAGAGCAGCAGTACCATGCATTTACACGATTAGATGTTTGTCAGTGGTGCTCAGTATCTGCAAATCATTCACCATTTTCCTATCAGTCACCTCTCCTTACTCTGTGTATGTGGTAAGTGAACTTTCATGTACTGTAATCCCTTTAGTGCAGCAGTTCTTAATTCCAGCCTTCATGTACCCCCGCTTTGCACATTTCCTACATTCCTGTTATCGCTTTAGATGTTTGTACTATTCGACTGTAAGTGCCCTACGAAGTGGACATCACAGGATATTTCGCCGTTATTCCAGTTAGAAGCGAACATATATATTCCATTCAAAGGACATTGAAGTGTGCGAGACGTGAAATTAAATAGTATTTATTTACAGAGGTATATTATGTCACACTTTGTGTTTCTCTAGTAAGTTTCGTCTGTGTGTGAAGATGCTGCGCAGCACAAATCCGCGAGTGAATGTTCAGAAGTGAAGTAAACTTCAACAGATTTACCATGGTCAGGGAGTAGTACACTGTCTAGGGACCATGTAAGGCATAAGATCTATTCAGGATTGCATTTATCTACAACAGACCATGTCAATCGGTGCACAGTTCATGCACGGAGCTCACTTCTATCAAGCTAGTGTGTTAACAAATAAAGACATGCAAAATATGCAGAGCGGGGGTATGCGAGGACTGGAATTGATAACCGCTGATTTAGTGACTACGTAGAAAGCGTTATTTGTTTTTCGTGCCTTTCTGCATACAGATTCACGCTTTGGGCACATCCCCAACCCCGCCCCCTGATGACATCGTCCATCATGATGTTTCACTGTAGACATCGCCCAACCCTAGATGGATGGAATAATAGAACGATAGAACGATAGATAGATAGATAGATAGATAGATAGATAGATAGATAGATAGATAGATAGATAGATAGATAGATAGATAGATAGAACGATAGATAGATAGATAGATAGATATTTTGGAATATTATAAATAAAAACATCAAAGAAACACACTCACAGGCATCAGTCACTTCACTGAATACTTAAAAAAAACAAAGTTACATATTTTTTCAAATCCACTTAGTTTGAATATCACCGCATCAATGTCTGTCAAAAAATAACATGCAAAATACACTTTAGTATTTATGAGAAGTATATACATACTTCAGGGAGTATATACATTCCCTAGAAAAAGAAACACTACCGGATGTAATTTGATGTCATCTCTTTCTGAGAAGGAGGAAATGGCTTAAACATGCTGTCTGTCAGAGACAATAAAGTGCATAATATAACACAATTATAAAGAATAAATGCCAATCCAATTGAAAAATGCAAAAACCACACAGTCTGATTCTGACATCCTGTATTTTAATACATTTGTATTCTTGAGTGTTTTTTCCCTTCTTTTTATTTTTTAATAATTATGGCAATAGCTAAACCATTAAATGGGTGCTCTTGAGAGGTGATTGTAATAAAATCTTCAATATTGCAAGTTCAATATTCTCAGTTGTTTAAAAGATTGAGACAATTTTCAATGTTTGATAAAAATGTTGTTTAATTCTTATACTAAAATAAGATACTTACATTTTGTTACATTTAATTACCCCATTATTAAGCCACTGACAGACAGACAGACAGCACAGAAACTGCACTTGTTCAAATTACAAATGACTTGCTTCTGGCGTCAGACCAAGGCTGCATCTCATTGCTAGTTTTACTTGATCTTAGTGCTGCGTTCGACACTATAGATCATGACATACTGATAGATCGATTACAAAACTATACAGGTGTTCAAGGGCAGGCTTTAAGATGGTTTAGATCAGGCATCATCAAATCTGGACCATTCCTGCTGAGTTTAGCTCTAACCCTAATCAAACACACCCGAGCATGCTAATCAGCGTCTTCAAGATCATTATAAAACCACAGGTAGGTGAGTTTGATCAGGGTTGGAGCTAAACTCTGCAGCAGATTGGACCTCAGGGAAAGATTTGAGGAACCCTGGTTTAGATCATACCTGTCTGATCGCTACCACTTTGTTTATTTAAATGGGGAGGCATCTCAATTATCACCAGTAAAGTATGGAGTACCACAAGGATCTGTCCTAGGTCCTCTATTATTTTCATTATATATGTTGCCCCTTGGTAATATTATTAGAAAATACGGGATTAATTTCCATTGTTATGCTGATGACACTCAACTATATATCTCAACAAAACCAGATGAAACTTCTAAACTATCTAAGCTAACAGAGTGTGTTAAAAATATAAAAGATTGGATGACCAGTAATTTTCTCCTATTAAATTCAGATAAGACAGAGATATTACGTATTTGACCAAAAAACAGTACACAGAATCTCTTGAACTAGACGGATGTAATGTTCCTTCCTCTACAGTCAAAAATCTGGGTGTTATATTAGACAGCAACCTATCGTTTGAAAATCATATTTCCCATGTTACAAAAACAGCATTCCTCCATCTTAGAAACATTGCCAAGCTACGGAACATGTTAAGTGTTTCTGATGCAGAAAAGTTAGTTCATGCATTCATGACCTCTAGACTGGACTATTGTAATGCACTGTTAGGTGCTTGTCCTGCATCTTCAATAAACAAGCTACAGATAGTACAAAATGCTGCGGCAAGAGTCCTTACCAGGTCAAGAAAATATGATCATATTACTCCAATTTTACAGTCTCTGCACTGGCTACCTATTAAGTTTCGTATCAGTTACAAAATATTATTACTTGCCTATAAGGCCCTAAATGATTTAGCTCCTGCGTACCTAACTAATCTTCTATCACGCTACAATCAACCCGCTCCCTAAGGTCGCTAAACTCTGGACTCTTGGTAGTACCTAGGATAGCAAAGTCCACTAAAGGAGGTAGAACTTTTTCATATCTGGCTCCCAAACTCTGGAATATCCTTCCTGATAACGTCCGGGGTTCAGACACACTCTCTCTGTTTAAATCTAGATTAAAGACACATCTCTTTAGCCAAGCATTCATATAATGCATCTCACAATCTTGTACTGCAGCTATAGCTGATCAAATGCACATTATTATGCTTTAGCTTAGGTTGAACAGATAATTTAATCCAGGGTTGTTCCTGGATGGAACAACAGCTACGCTAATTGTTTTTATTTGTTTCTCTGTTTCTGGATTAACATCCCATAATTACACAAGCTTCAGTCTTGATCCAACCCTTTAATTATCTGAGATGACCAAACACCTGAGAAGAGATGATGACAACCCCTCCGAGGACCTCAGAGGAAGCCAACCATCAGCGATTATACTGAATTAACCAAATTTGCCATAAGTTTATTATATTGAGCTTCTACAATATAAATCTATTTTAGAAACTTAATTTCCTATAAAGCTGCTTTGCAACGATTGTATCGTAAAAAGTGCTATACAAATAATCTTGAATTTAATTGAACAGGTAGATAGATAGATAGATAGATAGATAGATAGATAGATAGATAGATAGATAGATAGATAGATAGATAGATAGATCTCTGTGACCTCTGTGTAAGATCATGTGATGTTTTATCTGCTGATTTAAACACGCTGGCTTTCATTAACATATATATTAAGTGTTCATTTGGTCTCTGTTCCCGTGTGTCACAGGAGCTCAGCGCCGCTCTCTTGGGCAGCTGATAACCGTTTCTCATTTCCCTGTCCTGACAGAAGACAGTGTGGAGCCGACGGGACAGAGGTCACCCCTCTGAAGCAAGACTTCCTTTAAAATATTACTCGCTCAAACATTTGCTTGTCATTGAGTGTTTGTTTTTCTTGGCATCTCTTAAAGGACAAATAGCACATCCAGTGTGGCACAGAGTGGCGAGACTCTCCAAAGTAATATCATTTGTGTTGTTTGATTTCTGATTTTAATAGGATAGTGAATTTCAGGAAGGCAAGCTCTAGAGGCTTTCTGCTCGCAGATGTACCGTCATAAGAAATTCTATTAGAGGTGAAAGTGCGCTAAAAAATGAATGATTTTTCTGAGGGCTGAACTGCTGGACCAGCACGACTGCCGGTCACATTGTGAGTTCAAGGACTCAGAGAGATATGGAAACATTTGCCACGTGATTGAACAGTTCTTGTTGGCTTATGCTCAAATTGCCAGGCCTGACCTTTCACCTTCCTGGTAAAAATACATCCACATGATTGGAGAAGGGTGGAAGCAGGGGGATATGTTTGCGGATCCCCCAGCAACAGCTCAATCATTCAAAATCTTATCAGAGAAAAGTGTGAATAATGTTCCGCTGTGACATTAACCTGATAAACATGACATTGGTCCGCTGAGGCTGAACACAAAGATAACGTCCGGGATCTTTCTGCTTATTCATATAGCTTCTTAAAATCAATCAACAGCAGGGCCGGAGTGGGGTCCATTTTCAGCCCGGGAGTGTAATGCTCAAGACCAGCCCACCACCAATCCCCATACAACCCCCCCCCCCCCCAACCCCCCACCCCCACCCCCGTGGTGGAATCTGGATAAATGACAGATCTGTTTCAATAAAAAATCTGAATAATGTAAATATGGCCATAAATATCAATAACAAATCACATACTGAGTTTTCTGCAACAAAGTGTCCAACTGTTACGTTATGAAAATAATGGTTTGCATTCAAAAAAAATAAAGTTATGCAGTAAGAAATATACTTTTTGCACTATTGTTTTTTATATCCATGTCAATGTAATAAATAAAATAAATGAAATAAACTATATGAAACATTTCCGCTACAAAAGATACAACAGTTAACATAATAAAAAAAATTGTAAAATTCAAAATTGAAAGCTGCCAAGCAGTCATTAATATTCATATTTGTTAGTCATTCTGTTCCTGTGGCTCAGTGGTAGAGCATTGCGTTAGCAGCGCAAGAGGTTGTGGGTTCGATTCCCAGAAGACACATACTGACAATAAATGTATATGCTGGATGCACTGTAAGTCGCTTTGGATAAAAGCGCCTGCTGAATGCATAAATGTAAAATTAATAACTAAATGGAAAATCAGTAACGTTAAGCATCTCGAAAGAAAGAGAGAAAGAGAGAAAGAAAGGCCTTCTACCATTCTTCACAAGTTTTGTTTTACACTCAGAGCTGAAAATGGCAAAGCCTTACAGCATCAACAACCGTCTAACAGTGAACTGGTTTCTGCAACTTTGTTTATTACGGTCTCATTGTTTTTGACTATAGTCACTGTACCTTGAGTCGCCAGTTCCTGTGTGCTTGTTTGTCTTGAACAAATATCTGTCAGTGTGGTATGTTCGTCAGGGACCTTCTGCTGGCTGCTGTTGTCTCTCTGAAGATCAATGTCTCTGTTTCTGTCTCTTTCTTTTACTCACTTCCCTCAGCATCAGGCTTATCTTTATTAAACCACAATAACATTTAACATAAGTCAACAGGCTAAAATCAATTACATTACAGACAATCAATAGAAAAAAATCCTTCAATGTAAGTCACTTTGGATAAAAGCGTTTGCCAAATGCACAACTGTAAATGTTGCTAGTCACTGTAGGTTACCTTGAGTCGCCAGTTCCTGTGTGATCGTTTGTCTTCTTGAAAAAATATTTGTCAGTTTGACACATTTGGCCGCATCATCCTCCGATGCCTTTCTTTTTTTAACCTGGCTTTTTCGGCTCCTCTGGGAATCTTTTTATTACTATCCATTTTATTCTTCCCGCGATTAGCGCACTCTCGCTAACTCACACCACAGCATTAATGGTTTCGGTTTGTCTCCATGGCAACGACCTGGGACACGCGCTTGTGTAGAGGAAGAGAGAGAGCGCGCGCGCTCTGACAACAGAAAACGTCACATTTTAATGATAAATTCAAATCTAGTGTTATTAGCTTGGTTATCAGTCACACGGTAACTTAAACACATATACGTTATTATGTGTATGTAAAAAAAAAAAAAAAAAGCAGGCGAGTCTGCCGGCCCAATTTATGAACGGGGCAGAGTTAATCAATTAAACTATACACCGGGAATTCTCCCGGTTCTCCCGATGGCCACTCCGGGCCTGATCAACAGTTTCATCATTTTAAACTATTAAACATAAATTGAACCTATTACTGCATTGTTTAAGATTATCCTCAATTGTGATTAACTTTCGACTCTTTCTATAGAATGTCATGAAAACAACATTGCATTTTCTAAATTTGACTAATAGTGTTGTGTCCATAGCATTCATTAAGCTTGAATGTTGTAACCCTTTTACATGGCACTAAAAAAGACATCATACCGTTTTTTTTTTGCTCAGTTTTTTATCATAAAATAAAATGACACAAAATTATTTTTTGTAATTTAAGATGTATTGTCTGTTCTTTATCAATATCATTCTGTGGCACTTAGTCTCTATGTTAGTCATCTATGTGTATATCATGCATCAGACACTCAAGTCCTTATATTGTCTTAATGGTGTGATATAATGGTCCACATCTCTACTCAGAGCTTTCCCCCCATATATTACATTTATGGCGGTGTTTAGTTTTCCCTCCTATGGCTGTATGGAGCAGGATATGTCTCATGAATCAACCCATTATACTATGTGTTTAATAATATGTTATTTACTGTCGTTGAGCGGTCAGATTGGACTGGCAGAGGCCCATTTCACTCTCATTTGTGAAGGAGCATGCGGTCCCAAGTACATACGTGTAAAATATGCCACTGGAAAATTAAATTAGACCTGTTCCAGGACGCGTGAAGTACGTCGTCAAATTTCCAAGATTGAGAGCCTGTCATTAAAGATGCAATTTACAGCAGACTTTCTGATTTCTGTAATGACATGAAGCAATGATGTCTCAAACTCAAACCAGGTGAGCAGAAACAAAGGAAAGGTTTCAGATCCACAGTGCAAATGAGACTCAAATTAAATCTCATATTCAGACATGGCTTCTAAAATACATTGCATTGCAAGTTAGTGGTGTTTAGGCCAGCATTACAGGTCATTGTATTAGGGAGAATGTTTAGAAAGAGCATGTGGTTTGATGGACATGTCATTGTCCGTAGGCAAAGAGAAGCTGAGCCTCCGTCATGAATGTATTGGTTTATCTGTCATTCCGCTTTCCTTTTGTCCTCTCTGTTCTGACATTATCATCCCAGGAGGAATTGCTCTATTCTTTGAGCTGTCCATTTGTGCTGATGGTTCCTTATCCCCCTCTCTAAATGGAGGTAAGGAAAGGGCAGTAGAGTCACAAACAAAACCCTATTTATCCAGAACACAATGCTATCAGGCGAGGCGTGCTGGAGACTCACTGATGGAATGACCCGCACAGTGTGGAGGTGAAACATCAGCTATCAGTAGCTCACGCCACGCTCGTCTGACTCCAGCAGCTGTTAGCAAGCACACATTCATCTGAGTACTCACAAACATACATTACACGGTTTATTTTGGGGTCCCTGAAATGATTTAGTTAATCTGTTGTGACCATTCTTCAATACAGAATCAAGTGAAAGTGTGTATCTGCATAAAGATTTGACAAACTTAATACATACTGACTTAAATTATGTAAAAAGAAAGAAATAATGAAATTATGGAAATAATATTTTCTTGAATAAATTATATATTGCAAAAAATGCAGCCTTTTACATGGTGAAATTACTTTTATGACAATGAAACAACAATTCCCGCTATTTTGCATAACTAAAATCAACTATTCTCATAACTGAAATTAGCATGTGTACACAATTTAAATATTAGGTTTATCAAAAACTTAAGTGTTAATGAAATATACATTTGGAAATTCAAATGACATTTTCTGAAGTTTTGAGTAAAACTTCAAACAATTGGAGTATGTTTTAAAGAAACGGTTTCAGAAAACACAAAAATACTATTTTAGTTTTTCTACATCAAAATGTAATGTTCAGTAATTGATTTGCATTCTTTGTGAAATTCACAAGTCTTTGTGGAGTTTACTGCACCATAGTTTATTCAGTGTACCACAGAAACAGTCTAATCAAATAACCAACACGATATCAGATGGATACAGAATAAATAAATCGAACCTACTTTTAAACATTCAAAATACAACCACTCATCACTAAATTCAATACTGAAATGCCTGGAAATTAAACTGAAAATTGAGTGTTAAGTCATTTTACATTATTGACACACTATTTTGCTATTGTGTGGTTGCTTTGTTACAATTTGTATTAAAAGCGCTATATAATTAAAGGTGACTTGACAACCCCAGAAAGACCTTCAACATTTTCTGATTCATGTGATCTGGAAAAGCTTCATTTGGAATATGCTGTACAACATGTCAAGAGCAACACAAATGAAATAACTATGTATACATAGTTTAGCATACAAAGGCCCTGTCCTAAATCGAACCCTAAACCCTCACGGTCTTCCTCTGAGTCCACTCTTTCATGACGTAATGTCACTTTGACTGTCAGGTAGAAGTCTACCGTGAAGCTTGCATCAGTAGTGCACATCAAGGGCACATAGCGGCCACAAGTGAGCACTCTTCTGAAAGCTAAAATGACGAATGGGACTTATGGACTTAACAGACACGCACACACAGTGGCCATTGTAAGACCGCAAGTGCACACGAAGTGTTCTATTTGGGACAAGGCCAAACAGGCAGCATAAAAGTAGTCTGTAAGACTCGTCAGCTTTGGCTGTTTAAGGAACAGAGCATAATGTGGGTTGTTAATCATTTAAATCACAATTTAAACTCAAAGGTGGATTATGCTTGAAGCACTGTTCACACGGCACCACAGAATATGAGAAGAAACAGTGAGCAATCTTCACTGGTTATTGCTTGTTTTATCAGCCGAGGTGAATCTGAATGAGTAAGAACCAGCAGCGATGGAAGTCCTGACCCACACTGCCCTTGGTGAGATCAGATCAAAATCAAATCACACAAGCTTGATTAATGAGGACATGCATTGAATGTACTATGTATCCATACACTTCTCTCTTATAATCCTGGATAGCATGCAATAAAATAATTGATTTCTTCTGTTGCATTTATTTGTATAGAGTTGATTTGTGTCATCTTACTCATTTATTAAACATATCACGTTATGCATTAAACTGCAGGACAATATCATGAAATCAAGTTATAGATAGTGGGTTTGGAATGATACAGTATGCAATTTTGGTAACACTTTATTTTAGGGTCTCTTAACTAGTTGGTAATTAGCATGCACATTACTAGAATATTATAAATGTATTATTAGTTATTAAGCACATATTAATGCCTTATTCTACATCCCTAATCCTGCTGTAGTTTGCTTAATTATCTTAAACATTATGCCACAAAGCAAAAATACTAATAGTTATAAAATAGACTTAGTTATAATAGTTCAAATTGAGCTCATGTTCATGTTGTGATGAATGACGTGTTCTTAACATGTTCCATAAGATTCATCCTTGTATTATTCTATACTTTATCAATGTTATTTGCATATTGTATATCCAACCTGGTCTTATAAAAATACGTAGCTCTGTGCACTTTCTGTGCGACACCGTTTTACGTCTCATACAGCACGTTTCGCCGCAGTTTCAAAGAGAAATGTCCACTGATTGGTGCTAAAACACTAGTTAAATACATGAACCTTGGCACATTTTTATCACGTAGATATTGGTACATATTGCGGCTGTTCAGAATTCAAATATCCGGGGTCTGTCCCTAAAAGGTAATGCTCTGTCATGCCCTACAGCAAACCCAACCCTAAACCCACCCCGATAGTGTTAACAAATGTAAAACTGATATGAAAACATATTTGTTGATGCAACCGTGCCGTTTCAACGTCCTTATATGCAGATTTGAACTGCTTTGTTGAACTGTGATTATACGGGATTCGAACCGGAGCTCCTCGCTTCCTAAATACGTCTCTGTAGTCCACGAGCTGAACAAACTTACCGTTTATGAAAACCCATAGATATGAAGCTGGATATGTGCGATTCTAATGTTCAAAAGAATCAGTTTTCAAATCTACCAGCTTTTTATATTGTGTTGAAGTCATAACATGATATTCTTCAAGTAATTGTGCAAACAATACTCTATATTAATCAAAACTCTGTACATTTGTGTGAAAAGGAGTAAAAGATGTCGGCGTTTTACTGCCTCTAGTGTTTGCTTCTTTTGGAAACAGCAATAAAATGTAGTTATTAGTTATGTAGTGTCTCGCTAAAAAGTGCACTCGGGTACATAAATGCCATGAGACCAGGTATTGTATATCAGTGACAACAGTACTGTAGAGTCATTTGTTGTTGCATGTGTGCAAACAAACCTCTCAAATGTTGTGCCTTTTTAAAAGGTAATTAGCAAAACCCACTGTTCGCAATATATGTATATTTAAAAGGTTTAAACCGTCAAATGCATTGTTTCCTCAAATCACAGTTGTGTAAGGAAATTAAAGTGATTTTATCAGTGTATTTTTTATTTTCCTGCTTTGTCAAGTAACCGTTCCTTTTATACGACGGAATTAAACCTCTACTGGATCACAGGCTATGATTGCATGCAGTCTTTGCAGTGGACCAGAGTCAAAGAATGAGCTCACATGCCTCTGGGATCTGGAGGTGCCGGGGCGGGAGAAACTGAACTGCAACTTTTGTCAACCCTTTGTCAACAATGGAGCCAACTTGTATAAACAGAGACAGACTAAACAGATTCTTTAGAATGCAGAGAGATGGTAAAACGTAGAGTTTATAATGGAAGTCTTCTACATGATCTCCAGAAGGTTGATGGTGTATATGGTTACCCATACAAACACTCAAGGTATTCTAAAGGATAGCTTTAAAGCTGAGTGGTGATCTGTGTCAGTAACATATTCTCTAAAATATATCCATCCATTGTCTGTAGGGTCACAGGGATGCTGAAGGCTATTGCAGTGTCTGGATGTATGATCCAGGTGTGCTGTAGTGAGGTGCTGTAGTGCCTGCTCAGTAAACTGGATGAGAAAATAATCTGTTAAAATAAAAATAAAAGCAAACATTTCAAAATACAAGATTAACCCTTTAAGCCCTGAATGCATTTTTGCCTCTCTGAAGGTGTTGTTTTTTTCTGAGTGACAAAATTATGACTCATAATGACTTTTCAAGTGATATTCCGCAACATGTTAGCTTATTAATTTGTGCAAATTTTGTGGTGATGGCAAAAGTATACAAAATTGACAGCATTTTGGAACAAAAGAGGCATTTCTGTTTAGCCCTTGACTCCCTGAAGGCATTTTAAAAAAAATTGTTTTGCTGAGTGACATACAGAAAAATAATGCCTCATAATTCCCTAATCATAGCAAGGAGAGTCAAAAGGTAGGTATCAGTTGAGAGTGTAAAACAACCTTTACATACGGTCATTCTCATGCTGAGAAATATGTGACGAAATATAAGAAAAAAAGTCATTGGTGTTTGGTGATGAGTTTGTGGCTCATTTAAAGTCACACCAGAGGTGTTCAGCTGCTTTCTGCAGACCAGTCAAGTTCTTCCACACTGACTGAATCATCATTTCTCTTTGATCCTTGTCTTATACACAGAGACACTGTCATGTTAGAATAGAAAAGAGTCCAAACTGTTGCTAAACAATTAGATTCCCTAGAATATCATTATATGCTTAAACATTAAGATTAGGACTCATGGAAATTACTAAAGTAGTCAAACCTTTCATTAGAAGGGGTGCCAATACTTTTGGCAATATAGTGTGTATATATATATATATACTGTATATTTGTGCAGTCAAATGATTAATCGTGATTAATCACATCCACAATAAAAGTTTTTGTTTACATAATATATGTGTGTGTGTTTACTTGGTATATTTATTATGTATATATATATATAAATACAAACACAAGCATGTATATATTTAATAAAAATATGTTATGTTTATTTATTAAATGTATTTATATATAATATAAAATATAAGAATGTAAGAATATATAAATGTATAGACATGTACATATTTTCAAAATATATACTATATGTGTGTATATGTATATACTGTATACACAGTGCATATACATGAAGATATATAATGTAAACAAAACTTTTATTTTGGATGTGATTCATCGCTTGACAGCACAAGTATATATATATATATATATATATATATATATATATATATATATATATATAAATATAAAGACTGTACTGTACATTCATCTAGACTATGGCATGTATGGCCTCAGAGAACTTTGCTAAACTTTTTAATTGTTGCCTTCTACAGAGGAAAAAAAGTATATGGCTAGGCTTCTGGAGGACACACACACACACACATACACACACACACACACACACACACACACACAAACATACACATACACACACACACACACACACACACACGCACACACACACACACACACGCACACACACACACACACACACACACACACACACACATACACACACACACACACACACACACACATACACACACACACACACACTCACACAGACACATACACACACACACACACTCACACACACTCTCTCTCACACACTAGGTTCAACAGTTTAACGGTTTGTCTTTCCTTTTTTAAAGCACCATAGGAGAATGATCCTATATTAATAATTAAAGATATCAATATAAACTAATCAATTTCGTTCAACTGGGTCAATTTCCATTAAAATCAAATAGTTCTGAATGTGCAAAAAAAACTTTTTAATTGAATACCTCAACGAATCCAATGCATTGAAGTGCAGGGTAGAGATCATAACTAATAAATCATTGGTTTTGTCGAGCAAATAAACATATCATATGAAGAGCAAGTCGTCTTTACAAGAACCGGAAGAACTCCTTCATGTTTGTCTCACAGAGAGTATTTACAGCTGCGTCACACATTCACGGAAGCGAAAGTGAAAGCAACAAGCAGCGCATTTACGGTACGTTTTTATCTGTTGAATCATTATATACAATATAGTCTATTGTGACATTACGAAAACTAACTACTCTACCGGCTAATATTGTGATGTTAACCTGCACCTCAATTGTAGAGCACAGACCAGAAGAAACGACATGTTTAATAGACAGGTCAGGCTATAAATAGTGCAGCAGCCGCACCGAGTTCAATCCGAAGCTGTAGATCTCTCGACGGACGCTCGTTGTAACACACACAGGCTTAATCTGCTTTAAATAACACTACATATATAAGAGTCACTGGTTGCATAAACACTGTTCAATAATTTAACCGAATTATTTCGATAAGCAGAGGCCTGAATGGAGACCGTTAATTAATCTATTTATTTAGGATACATAAACTAATTTGAAAAACTATTAAATATATTTTTCTTCATGCATTTCACTTTGTTTGAGTTTAGTGGAGACCAGAATGATCACACGGGGAAGTTTTACAGCCAGTTTAGACATGTAAAGTTAGTTTCACATTCGATTTTCACATTATAATTACTGCATTAATAATCATAATTACGGCATTAATAATCACAATATAGCTATTTGTTATTATAGCTTTGTTATTCAAGTGTTGCCACTAGCACTTAGGACCACTACAACTTTTGAAAATTAAAATATCATTTAGACTATTTATAGATATTTGAGACCTTACAATGAATACAGGCAATTCACTCTCCATTCAGAAGGGGGAGCCCGCAGTAATGCAATGCTGTTTGATAACCAGCAGCAGAAGAACAACGAATGCCAGGAGTTGAGCAATCACTTCAACTGTTTCCTTATACCAGCAGAATCAACTTAAAACACTTATCGTCTTAATAATGCATCACTTGTACAAAGGTCTGGTTTAATTTGTGTACATTCACAATGAAAACAAAACATTGTGCTTTTATAAAATAAAGAAAACAAATAAGATGTTGCTCTCTGCCTATGTTGCAAATGGAAATATTTGCAAAATGACATCAAGTAATTTATTTTAGAGAGAGAGAGAGAGAGATAGAAAAATAGAGAGGGAGAGAGAGAGAGAGAATGTGTATGTGTTACCCAAAATGATCGCAACAGCAGCAAGATATGTCACAGACTAAGACTGTCAGCCAGTGGACAAACCTGAAGCACCATCATTTCTTTCATGTTGTATTTAGTATAAAAAAGTTTGTGTTTATGTATATATATATATATATATATATATATATATAAATGTGTGTGTATATAAATATATATATATATATAAATATATATATATAAATGTGTGTGTATAAATATATATATATATATATATATATATATGTATGTATATGTATATATTTCATTATTTCTATATTTTTTATTTTAAGCAATGTCTTAAATATTTTTTCTTGGTTGTGAAAAAAAAGAAAATGCGTGTACTTATTTATTTCACAGATCTATTCTTGTTTTATGTATTATATAATCGTTTGTTCTTTATTCATGTAATGGACAATGCTTGGGCAATACTGTGCAAGTCATGCCAATAAAGCTCATTTGAATTTGAATTTGAGAGAGAGAGAGAGAGAGAGAGAGAGAGAGAGAGAGAGTCTTCTGTCTCCTTCACTGTCATAAATACCTATCCATAAGAAAACAGAGAGAGAGAGAGAGAGAGAGAGAGAGAGAGAGAGAGAGAGAGAGAGAGTCGTATCTGCCCGTACTGTACCCATGGAGAAGTGGAGACCGAGCAACACTTCCTCACCAGCTCCCCAACTATCAACATATTAGAGACACTTTTTATCCCAAATTTGAAACACTTTGCCCAGACTTCAAAAAGTTAAACAAGAAAACACAACTTCTATATTCATTAGGTGAAAAACAAGATTGTATTCTACTAGCAGCAAGATACATTGACGCCTGTCACAAAAAGAGGGAGGAGTCAACTAATCAGTGATGCCCACACACACACACTACATTTTAAATTGTTCATTGGATTGATTTGTTCTATTTTTTTTAATTATACATGAATATATTTATTGATTTTATGTTGTTGTTATTTCTTTTGAATACATATATATATATTATTTGTTCTATATTTTTTGTAAGCTATGCTTTGGCAATACATTGTAACAATTGCCATGCCAATAAAGCACATATTGAATTGAACTAAACTGAGAGAGAGAGAGAGAGAGAGAGAGAGAGAGAGAGAGAGAGAGAGAGATTTACATTTAGTCATTTAGCAGACGCTTTTATCCAAAGCGACTTACAATTGGGGAGTACATAAAGCGATTCATCTTGAAGAGGCAAACATACAGAGGAAGTGCCAATAACACCAAGTCTCAGGCATTGTTCAAATAAGTACAAGCTAGCAAGGGAAGGAGAGAAAGATGAAGATTTTGAAAAAGAAAGGTTTTTTTTTTTTTTTTTTTTTTTTTTTTAGTAGTCAAGTAGAGTAGAAAGAGATGAGTTTTCAGACGTTGCTTGAAAATTGACAGGGATCCAGCATTCCGGATGGGGGTGGGAAGATCATTCCACCCAGTGGCGGCGCTAGGGAGGGGCTAGCAGGTGCTTCAGCTCCCCCAAGAAAGACCAAAGCACCCCCATAGCACCCCCAAAAAATTTTTTTCTGGAAGCAATTTTATACAGCCTATATTGCAATAAATAAATCATTTAAAACAACAAATAAAATAAAAACATTTTACTCATTACGTATGCGTATCATATATGTGACGTAATGGGTCATGACGTAATGGGTCAATGGGTCATTACTCTTTTTTTCACTATGTACAGGCCACGAGAAATATTAAGGGAATAAATTAAAACAGCTAGGTATACCGTTATCAGTATATGTTGAAGTAGATTCGTCTCTGAGAGAATATGCGGCGTCAAATGCCGAAAGCTTCGTCATTACTCCGTTATTCCGTTTTTACTTTCACTTTCTCTAATTTACTGAGATTAAGACGTTCACCGGGATACCTCTTGCGCAAAATTTTCACGTTGCTGATGTAATATCCATTGGCTCACCTTCACGGTTTAAAACAGAAATATTTCCAAGTTTGCGATATAATATATATATATATATATACACACACAATTGCGCAGCTCCCCTGGTCAGTGATCTAGCACCCCCTCAGCACCTGCCTTCAAAATTCGCTGGCGCCGCCCCTGATTCCACCGGCCAGGAACGGTGAAAGAGAATGTTCTATAGAGTGATTTTGAGCCTCTCTGTGATGGTACCACGAGGCGTCGCTCACTAGCAGATCTCAGGCTTCTGGAGGGGATGTAAATTCGTAATAGTTAAGTGGAAGTAGGCGGGGCTTCTGGAGGGGATGTAGATTTGTAATAGTGAGTGGAAGTAGGCGGGGCTTCTGGAGAGGATGTAGATTCGTAATAGTGAGTGGAAGTAGGCGGGGCTTCCGGAGGGGATGTAAATTCGTAATAGTGAGTGGAAGTAGGCGGGGCTTCTGGAGGGGATGTAGATTCGTAATAGTGAGTGGAAGTAGGCGGGGCTTCTGGAGGGGATGTAGATTCGTAATAGTGAGTGGAAGTAGGCGGGGCTTCTGGAGGGGATGTAGATTCGTAATAGTGAGTGGAAGTAGGCGGGGCTTCTGGAGGGGATGTAGATTCGTAATAGTGAGTGGAAGTAGGCGGGGCTTCTGGAGGGGATGTAGATTCGTAATAGTGAGTGGAAGTAGGAGGGGCTTCTGGAGGGGATGTAAATTCGTAATAGTGAGTGGAAGTAGGCGGGGCTTCTGGAGGGGATGTAGATTCGTAATAGTGAGTGGAAGTAGGCAGGGCTTCTGGAGGGGATGTAGATTCGTAATAGTGAGTGGAAGTAGGCGGGGCTTCTGGAGGGGATGTAGATTCGTAATAGTGAGTGGAAGTAGGAGGGTGCTGAGTCTGTGATTGTTCTATATGCAATCATCAGTGTCTTGAACTGGATGCGAGCTGCAACCGGGAGCCAGTGCAAGGACACAAAGAGAGGTGTAACATGTGCTCTTTTGGGTTCGCTGAAGACCAGTCCTGTCACTGCATACTGAATCATTTGTAAAAGTTTGATTGTGTTTGATGGAAGTCCAGCTAGAAGAGCATTGCAGTAGTCCAGCCTAGAAATGACAAGGGCCTGGACAAGAAGTTGTGCAGCATGCTCTGTCAGAAAGGGCCGGATCTTTCTGATGTTGTGTAGTGCAGAGAGAGAGATATAGATAGATAGATAGATAGATAGAGAGAGAGAGAGAGAGAGAGAGAGAGAGAGATGAGATGGATGGATGGATGGATGGATGGATGGATAGATAGATAGATAGAGCACTGTTCTGGTTTGCAAACTTGTGTTTTAGGCTATGCTATAGATTAATTTGTTTTGTCTTGAGTAATTATGAACGTTGTGAACTGCTGATTAAGTTCAGTGCCAGAAGATGTGTATCTCCCACCTTTTCTTGACGGCAAGTTAGTTTTATCATTTGACATTCATTAGACATTCGGTTTCCTACCAATTAAACTCTTAAAGCCTGTTATGTTTTGAGCCGTAACTAACTCAGACAGACATAAATATATGCCCTTTTAGGAAAAATAAATAAATAAATGAACCTTATAAATTAATTCAACAATTTAACTACATTGCATTTTACTATAAAACCAATACTAAAATATTGAGAAAACCTCCCTGTTATTCATATTTTTCGAATTAGCATTTTATGTATTTTATGATAATTTTTACAACTTTTAATGAATGCAATAATACAAATACATTAAACAAGAACACCATTTGATTTAAAGGTATCAAACCAATTGTACAAATCTCTAAATATTGATTCCCTATAATGCACAAGGCTTGTTTTTTATGATTATGCCTTTACTGTTTTACATACAGTAATGAAACCATATTTTTGATGTTTTATATACTGTATCGACTTAAATTCATTAAACCCTGACACCATTTAAAGGACATATATTTATGTATATCTGAGTTAGTTACGGCTCAAAACATAACGGGATTTAAGAGTTTAATTGGTAGGAAACCGAATGTCTAATGAATGCCAAACATAAAACTAACTTTACCGGAACTTGTAATGCTTGCAGTGTGTTTCAATAATAATAACATGTGGTTACCATTTACTTTTAATCAAGGATTAATGTATTGGTTTAGACTAAACTTTTACATTATTTATTGATTAAAAGTAAACCGTTTAGCAGTAAATTAGTTAGTAATGACCGGTTGCACTCATAATTGAATGCTGTCATTATTGCATGCTATTTATTAAACATACCATAACACTAATTTAACATAACACAAGTAAGAATTTGGGGACAAACATAAACTGAAGAGCATTAACAGAATCACAATGAATTGTTTGGAGCAAATCTTAAATTAATATTCTAGCTGACTTTTAATACGTAACTTTTATACGTTTATGGAGTCAATTTCCCAAGTCTAGTCACTGCAAGCTCTTTACAACAGTAAGTAGAAAGGTTTGAAGATATTTTGTAAATTCCCTATTGTAAATATATCAAAACTTGAGTACTAATATGCATTGCTAAGTACTTAATTTGGACAACTTTAAAGGCGATTTCCAAATTATTTAGATTTTTTTGTACCCTCAGATTGCAGATTTTCAAGTAGTTGTATCTAAAAATATTGTCCTATACAACTAACTATACATCAATGGAAAGCTTATTTATTCAGCTTTCAGATGTTGTATAAATCTAAATAAAATTAAAACTTCCCTTATTACTGATTTTGGTCCTGTGTCCCAATTTAAGTTAACTTTGTAAGTGTCACGGTGCACACAATGGGGAGGACCATGGAACATGGAGACGAGGATAATCTCAAATATACGTACAGTCTTTAATTCGGACAAGACAAGGCAGGGCAGACACACAGGATAATCATAGATATTAGACAAACACAGCTGGTCAATAATTAACTAATAATGACACTAAACAAGGAAAGGAAGCAAATCAAATAAGGACACAAGAGGCGGGAACACAAGACACGCATGACATTACCCCCCATCCCCCCTGCAAGTTCAAAAGGACAATAATGCAAATGTTTGTTTTGTATAATTGTTTGTATGTTTGTTTCAACAGGAGAATTCTGAATTGCGAACACACAAAATAGTCAACAGTTCCCATATGCAAAATGGGGACAGAAAGGCAATTTTTTGCAATGAAACTA
The DNA here is from genome assembly GCA_027474115.1 of Schizopygopsis malacanthus. NCBI lineage: Eukaryota > Metazoa > Chordata > Actinopteri > Cypriniformes > Cyprinidae > Schizopygopsis > Schizopygopsis malacanthus. Next base: position 27,332,355 of record CM049872.1, read on the forward strand.
CATTGTTAAAATGTTGTGTCTTGACAGGAATGCATTAGTTGATCATGAGTGCTGGAGAGAATGATGACGACTCTGCCAATATGAGCAGTTCAAAAGAAGACCTTCACGCTGAGCGGTGAGGACAATAACAAAGTCACGTACATTTCAAGATGAATTAAGCATTACATTGATTTAGTGACATTTGTTATAAAGATAGCAATTTAGCAGAACTGACTTCATTCATCAATGAAAAATCACAGAGAAATGGTTTATCATGCTACATTTGAGACATGCATAGAGACACTTGCTTTGATATTTTTGATATGTACAGTAACAGATATAGAACTACTATTCAATCTTATTTTACTGAAATACAGACACCAGCTACATTACATGTCCTTTGGCATGTACAGGTCAATTTATTCTTGAAAGGGCAAAATAACTACATATATTCCCCATTTTCTCTTAGAACCGAAAAGGAGAGATCAGACTCACCGACATCATCACATCAGTCTCTGAGGAGTGAGAGATCAATTCCTCTTCCTCTGAACTTCAGTGATAAAGCACAGAAAAATACAAAAAGGTTTGGTATAATTAAACATTTACAGTTAATTTAATGTGAAAAAAATGTGTGTATATTATATATATATATATATGTAAATTGCCTTTCATGTGCAAACACATTAATTTACATGTGATAAATGCTGTGTTTTGCTTGTAGAACTAAACAGGATAAACCAGACTCACCGACATCAACAGATCTGTCTTTGGGGAGTGACAGATCAATTCCTCTTCCACTGAACTTCAGTAAAGAACAGAGAAATATAAAAAGGTGGTCTAATTAAACTTTTACAAAAATATAGGGTAGAACATTATGGTAGAAGAATAAATAAATAATGCAGAAAATTTGAGCAATTCAAGATAATGATTTCACATTTGTAATGTTTACATCTTTTGTAGCATCTCACGCATAAAACAGCATTCTAAAAACATGGAGCACAAGTTAGAAAAAAAGTTCAGCACACGTCTCATAACCTAGTGTTCCCTTTCAGTCATTCACGTTTGATGTATCGTCAAGTTACTGACATAAATGGGATCCCGCCCGAGAGCCCAATCACCTTCAAGTGTTAACAAAACAAGCCAATGACAGTGCCAAGCCACGCGCACCCCGGCCCGCAGCGCGGGTATAAAAGGAGAGCATGTGCAAACGCACATCAGCTTTTCGCTTCGGAGCCGAGCCTTCTGCAAATCCCTGAGAGTTTGACTGCAAGACAGTGTTGGTGTGAAGGCGCTTCAGCGGAGGTTGCTGTCAAGTAGGGGTAGAACGACTTCTGATTTTTTTTAAGTCGACTTTTATGTTATGAAAGTCAAGTCGAAGTCGACTAGTCGCTGATGACGTCATTAATGAACAAATAAGTGGAGCTGTGACAAATGCCTTGTGCACAGTTATGAAATATGACACAGCACTGCCCACATGACTATTGCACCTATAACAGCTTATTTTTATCAGTTCTTTAGTCTTTGGGGCGTTATATTTCTCACAGATTCCTGCTCGTTCTAAATCAGATACAGATTAGTACAGTAAAGATTACATTCATTTGAGCGAATGCATTAGTGAGAGCGATTGCGTGTAAATTAATTCTACCTGGCAGCGTCTCTTTACTAGTAGTGAAGCTGTGGGATTTAGTTATTAAGAAATATATGCTTCAGCTTTTCAGTTTCTAAGCTATTTTACCCAGAAATCACAGAACAGTGTTGACAATACATTATCGCGCTGAATGATTCTGTGCACGCGATCTGCGCGTGATGTATTATACGTGCTACTGTCTGTAGCCTTTGTGTGTTTGCCACATTGCAGCAGCGCATTAGATTAGAACGTGATTAATTTACCTGTACAATAAGCTGTTTAAAACGTGCATTCTGCCATTCAATTTCGAGCATCCAGTAATATAATCACACATGTCTTGTGGAGTGCATTCAGAGTATGAATTAGTTTGTAATTTGAACTGTTTGGAAACAGAGCGTAAATGTGGATTCATTATCCTATTGCGCCCTCTATAGGACCAGTGACTAGTCGACTTCAAGCTTAAAGCGTCATAGCACTGAAGTCGACTAGTCTGTGCAACCCCTACTGTCCAGTGCTGCTGCTTCATCTGAGCATGCTGCAGCTCTCATTCTGCAGTCGCGCTGCAACCTGGCCAAATTCCCACCACTGGCCCTTGTCAATCATGGCATCCTAATCCTCCCATCCATTTGATTGGCTCTATGGCTCTCTCTCCTCTCCACCTGTAGCTGGTGTGTGGTGAGCGCACTGGCGCCGTTGTCCTGTTGCAGCCGTCACATCATCCAAGTGGATGCTTCACACTGGTGGTAGTTGAGGAGAGACCCCCCACATGATTGTAAAGCGCTTTGGGTGTACAACAATACACAATAAAGCGCTATATAAATGCTTCATTCATTCATTTATTCATTCATTCATTCATTTCAACCTCTCTTGGGCGCTTCAGTACTTTTTTTTCTAAAAGAGCATTAATAAAAGAGCTCCACGAGTGACGGGCATCTTTTTAAAGATGGCTTTCTGCTTGTGTGTTTCTGGATATGGTCGCTTGCTGGCATCATCTGACGGCAACAATTGCTGTCTCTCATGCCTGGGCTATCAGCACGCTGAAACAGTGCTCGTGGATGAGTCATACTCTCATTGCGGGAACATAACCATCGCAATGTTGCGGCCCAGATACCTCCATCAAATGAGGGGATATCCCCCTCGTCATAACCCAATCTAGTTCCTCCATAGAGCAGGGGGCTATTCGGCTCATGGTCAGGGTGATTTGAAGATTACGGTGAGATTTTCCCCGTCGAGTGCGTCTCTGCGGGCCTCTCATTCCTCCAGCACATCGCACCATCTGGTGTTTTCAGACAAGTTCACTGGTTTCCCGGACAGGGCGGGCTCAGCATCTCATCCAAAGCCCCAGCGGATGACAAGATGTCGATCGTTGTATCAGAGGATGAGTACGCTCTGGAGATGATGATTCGGCTGCGCTTCCTGCTTCCTGCTATGCATTCCTGGGCCGCTGAGAGCATCGGCCTGCACTGGAGGCCCCCTTGTTCGGGAGAAGGAGGGGGCCTCCAGTGCAGGCCATTCTTCCTGGAAGTGCATGAGTAAGTTACTAGGTCGTGAAGGGCACATTTTTCTGCCCGAAACAGAGCTTGTGCTTCTTCCGTCCTCACTGCCCTCGATGGAGGGGCGGCTAAAGGTTATGTGGAGATCCCCCCCCCAATTGAGCGTGCTAGTGTGGTGCAGCTTTGCCCGCGGTGCGCCGCCGCCTGGTGGCAAGCGACGTTCCTGGGACTGCCGAACACGAGACAGTGGATCCTGCTCTTCAGGAGAAGTCCGGTGGAGGACCGGTGGTCCGGTGGAGGACCTGGTGTAAAATCATTTTTTTCCCTTTTTGGGTTGTTCCACGCCAGTGATATCCAAACTTCAGAGCAGTTTCTTATGTCTCCGGTTCTCAAGAGGGTGAGGACGATAGTGCAGGGGGTACAGTCTCGACACCCTGTCCCCCTCTTCTTTCGCCAAGTGGGCAGCAGGGTCCAGTCCGAGGACGCGATGCCTTGTCCGAGGACTTGCGATGCCCTGCACAGGCGTGGAGCCAAGTAAGTGTCTCACCATGCACTCAGCCCCCACTTCGGGATGCGCTACCTTCTGAGTCGGTTATCTGTGCTCCACTTTGCTGCCCCATCTAGGGTACATCTGTGATTCTCCTGGTCCCACTTGCATGGTCTCTGGGGGACTGGCTAGCACTCCCCAGACCGTCACGCTCATGAGAGCCATCAGACTCCACTATGTGATTCAGTTTGCTTGGCATCCTCCCAACTTCAGGGGCATTCGGTTCACCTCTGTGTTGAACAGAGATGAACAGTAAATCGCGGTCCTGCTGGGGCAGGAAGTGATAGAGCCGGTCCCTCCAGCCGAAATGAAGTCAGAGTTCCACCCCCCTTACTTCATCATACTAAAGAAAGTCGGTGGGTTATGAGTAATCTTGGACCTGCACGGCCTGAACCGGACCCTTTACAAGCTCCCGTTCGGGATGTTGACGCAGAAACGAATCTGTCAGTGCGTCCTTGGTTTCGATTGGTTTGCAGCGATTGACCTGAAGTACGCATACTTTCATGTCTCGATCCTTCTTCGAGACAGACCGTTTATACGCTTTGCATTCGAGGGGTGAGCATATCAGTACAAGGTCCTCCCCTTCAGGCTGTCCCTGTCGCCTCGTGTCTTCACCAAGGTCGTGAAGGCAGCCCCTTTTCCATTAAGGGAAGCAGGTGTTTGCATTCTCAACTACCTCAACGACTGGCTCATATTGGCCTAGTCTCGAGCACAGTAATGCGAACACAGGGACTCGGTGCTCAGCCACCTCAGCCGGTTGGGGCTTCGGGTCAACTGGGAAAAGAGCAAACTCTCCCCTGTGCAGATGATCTCTTTTCTCAGTATGGAGCTGGACTCGGGTCAACCTCACAGCACGTCTCTCAGTAGAGCATGCTCAGTCAATGCTGAACTGCCTGGAGTCTTTCCAGCACAAGAGGGTGGTTTCACTGAAAAAGTTTCAGAGGTTCCTGGGGCATATGGCATCCACAGCCGCTGTCACACTGCTTGAATTGAAACAGCTATCTAACAAAGGTTCTAGGTGGGCTACCTCCAGTGGTAGTAAATTCCATCACTTTGGCTAGAGCCTTGTCTGCAAGACACACTTACAAGCTGAAGTGGAACCTGTTCATCGATTGGTGCTCTTCCCACCGGGAAGACACCCATAGATGCCTCATCAGGGTCGTGCTTTCTTTTCTGCAAGATGAGCTGGAACGAAGGCTGCCTCCCTCCACCCTCAAAGTGTATGTTGCTGCTATCGCCGCACATCACGGTGCAGTAGACGGTAAGTCTCTGGGGAAGCATGACTTGGTCATTAGGTTCCTCAGAGGGGCGTGAAGGTTAAGGAACTCATCTGGTTCCCTCTTGGGATCCCCCCTCGGTTCTGGCGGCTTTGAGGCGGGAGCCCTTCAAGCCATTGCAGTCAGTATAGCTTAAGTTTCTGTCATTTAAGACCGTTCCTAACTGCATTGGCATAGTGGGTAGGGGACATTCAGGCATTTTTGGTCAACGATTCATGCCTAGAATTTGGGCCGGCTGACTCTCACGTTGTCCTGAGACCCTCGCCTGGATATGTGCCCAAAGTTCCCACCACGCCTTTCAGGGATCAGGTGGTGAACTTGCAAGTGCTGCCCCGGGAGGAGGCTGACCCAACCATTGCTCTACTTTGTCCCGTCCGTGCTATGTGCGTTTACGTGGACCGCACGCAGACCAGCTCTTCGTCAGCTTCGGAGGACAGCAGAAGGGAAAGGCTGTCTCCAAACAGAGATTTGCCCACTAGATAGTGGAGGCTATAGTCTTGGCCTATCAGGCCCGGCGCTTACCGTAGATCCTTGGTGTGAGAGCACACTCTACGAGAGGTATTGCTTCCTCTTGGGCATTAGCGCAGGGCTCCTCGATAGCAGACATTTGTAGAGCTGCTGGCTGAGTGACACCTAACATGTTTGCGAGATTCTATCATCTCTGTGTAGAGCCCTTGTCCTCCTGTGTACTTGCCTCAAATGGCAAGTAACACTGGGACCTGCTCGTGTCAATCACGATTGCTGCGCCATTCCCCTCTACGGACCGGATACGTGCGCTTTTATTGCTTCTCAGTTCAGTTCCCCTTGGCGAACCCTGTTGAAGTTCCTCCCACACCCTCGGCCAGTCTATATGTGTAAACTCCACATGGTACCTCCTTTACGCAGGATGTGGCTTCTGTTGCGTTTCCTACTCGGAGTAGGGTTTCCCAGTGCTACCCACTGTACGGAACAGCAGTGGATGTATCTCTGCCTAAGCACTGTCCTATATTCCATCCCAACTGGTTTGGGGGGACTTGCCGGCTTGCGCAGAGCACTGGAGGGGGTCAGCAATAGTGGCGTTTTCATAGGGATCCCATTTACGTCAGTCACTGGACGTTACGTCGAACGTAACTGACTGAAAGAGAATGCCTCGGTAACGTACGTAACCCTCATTCCCTGAAGGAGGAAATGAAGACGTAGCGTCCCATCGCCACAGTTGTTGTACCACCGCTGTACAGTGACACATAGAGCGTGTCACATGTGAGAGCTTCATCAGCTGTACTGTCATGGACTCCCCTATCCTCTTATTATTGTAATGTTTGGTGATATCTTGTTTTATTCAAAACAGTGATTCCTTGATTCAAAAAAAAAAAATGGTATTACATTACATAGGAATTAATTCTGTCTCATCATTAATTTAAGTTAAAGTTAACAGATTCATATTTAATATTTTTACAGTAAGTTGTCTGTGGAAGAATCGCTACAGCATGCGGAGTCCACACCTGCTAAAGGAGTTTGTCAGCAGCACCACAGAGACCTAGAAGTGTTCTGTAAGACTGATAACATGTACATCTGTAACATCTGTGTGGAGCAAGAGCACCAAGGACACAGTAAAATCTACACTGCGGTTAGTATACCTCTCAACTGGAGATATTTATGTAATATAATTCATGGCTGATAAACGTTGTTCAGTTGTATATTATTTTATTTTACCACAGAAACCTGATGTGCCAGACAGTCAATCCCAGCTTCTTTATATTATTAAGAAAATGGAGACTGAAAACTTCCTCGCCTTTAAAAGAGAACTGTCAGAGGATTATCCAGAATGCTTAGGGAGTGAGCCTGATGAGCTCAGTGTCTCTGACGCTGCTAAGAAAATAGTGGAGAGCTTTGGAGAAGAGGGAGCATGGAGAATCACTTTTCACTTCCTGACAAATGGTAAGGCTATTATTACGTAAGGCTATTATGTGTTTTTTATGGATTAAAAAATATTTTATAATATGTTAACATCCCTTATTTTTACCTAGCTAATCCTTTTCAAAAAAACACGGAAGCCAATAAAGCAATTCTTAAGAATAAATGTCAGCATATAAATGAAGGAAATTCATCTCAAGGTAAACAGAGTTTATTGAAGGAGATCTACACTGACCTCTACATGACAGAGGGTGGAAGTGGACAGATAAATAATGAACATGAGGTGTTGAGGATTGAAATGATTTCACAAAGCAGAACCACTACAGGAAGTCAACTCGCATGTAATGACATCTTCAAGATGCTTCCAGGACAAAGAAAACAAATTAGAACAGTCCTGACAATGGGCATAGTTGGCATTGGAAAGCATGTGTCGGTGCATAAGTTAATTCTAGACTGGGTGGATGGAAAAGCAAACCAAGATATCAACATCATCATCCATCTACCATTTCGTGACCTCAACCAGAAAAAGGGGAGCTGCAGTCTTCTACAGCTGATTCATCAATATGCCCCTGAGCTGAAAGAAGCAGATCCTCAAAAAATGAAAGTACTTTTTATTTTAGATGGTTTAGAGGTCTGTCAGTATCCTCTTGATTTCCATAAGAATGGCCGATGCTCTGAAATAAATGAGAACGTTCCTGTGGATGTGCTTCTCACAAACCTCATCAAGGGGAATCTGCTTCCCTCCGCTCTCCTCTGGATAACCACACGACCATCAACAGCCAGTCGGATCCCTCCTGAGTGGGTCCATCGGGTCACAGAAATTCGAGGTTTTAATGACCATCAAAAAGAAACATACTTCAGGAAGAAAATCAGTGATCAGAACCTGGCAAATGAAATCATCACACACATCAAATCATGCCGGAGCCTCTACATCATGTGCCACATGCCCATCTTCTGTTGGATTTCTGCCACTGTGCTAGAAAATATGATGAGTAATGGAAACTCTGGTGAAATACCTAAAACTCTGACTGAGATGTTCACTCACTTCCTGCTCATTCAGATCAGTTGGAAGCACAAGAAGTTTAATGGAGCTGATGCTGATAACCCAAAAAAGCTATCTGACTTTGATAAAACATTGATTCTGAAACTGGGAAAACTTGCTTTCCAGCAACTGGAGAAAGCCAATATAATTTTCCAAGAAGAGGATCTGATAAAGTGTGAAATTGATGTGAGTAAGGTCTCAGAGTACTCAGTGTACACAGAGATGTTCAGAGAAGAGCTGGGACTGTACAGGGAGAAGGTCTACAGCTTTGTGCATCTGAGCTACCAGGAGTATTTGGCAGCGGTATATGCTCATTTTGCATGTGTTAATGATGGAAAAAATGTTCTTGACAAAAATGATTCAAACAATCTTTCTGATGTACATCAGAGTGCTGTGGACAACGCATTAAAGAGTGAAAATGGACATCTTGACCTCTTCCTTCGCTTCCTTTTGGGTCTTTCTGTTGATCCAAACTACAATCTCTTGCAAGATATTCTCACCAAAAGCAGTTCAAGTAAACCCTGTGTAGACAAGAAAATGACAGTGCATTTAATCCAAGATACAATCAAACAGGAGCAATCACCAGAGAGAATCATCAATCTGTTCCACTGTTTAACTGAGTTAAATGACAACACTCTGGTAAAAGAAATCCAGACTGCTATGAAATCAGGAACGCTCTTGGGTAGTGAGCTGGAGCCTGAGCAGTGGTCAGCAGTGGCTTATGTCTTGCTGAAATCTGGGCAGGAATTAGATGAGTTTGACACAAATAATTTCCACACAACAACAGAAAACCAGCTAAGACTGCTGCCAGTGCTCAGGATCTGCAAAAAGGCCAGGTCAGTTTTCATTGATTATTCATAGTATTCATTAATTGTTTACGATATTTACAAATAACTTTTATTTAAACAAAATTTAGCTAAGTGAACTGAGAGTTTCGTGTCCACCTTTAAATGCACAAAGTAACATCATGAATGTATTATCTGATTAACCTTTGTCACTGAGCATTAAATCAAACAAAAAATAATTAAACATAAAAATGTACTCTTGTTTACAGATTTAATTGTTGTAAACTCTCATTTGAGTCCTGTGGAATAGTGGCATCAGCTTTGCGGTCAGTGAACTCACCCCTGAGAGAGCTGGATCTGAGCAACAATAAACTAGACAAGGTTGGAGTCGACATCCTCTTGACTGGTCTGATAGATCCATATTGTCAATTGCAGATACTCAGGTAAGTAGTGCAAGTAGTATTTAGGAGTCATTTTTGCCTCATTGATATATTTTAGATATAAAGAAGAACGTCCCAGGTTACGTATGTAATTATGGTTCCCAGAGGGAACGAGACGCTGCATCTGAAACGCTTTGGAAACACCCCTGTGTTCCAACGCTCTGAGAGGGTATCCTGGCTTACGTCATCGGCAGTGATGTTGAGCGACCAGGAAGTATAAAAGAACCTGCTTCTGGAGAGTGCAAGAAGCGCTCGCAGGAATGCAGGAAGTATGGCACGAGACACAAGCGTCTCGTTCCCTTGGGGAACCATAGTTACATACGAAACCTGGGATGTTCCCCTTCAGGAACTCGAGCTGTGTCGGAAATGCTTTGGGAACGAGAATGCCAACGTACTGACAAATCCCTGCCTAGTGTGGAACAGCACAGTTAGGCTGAGAGGACTGAGGAGCCAGGAGTGGCATCAAGGTCAAAGCTGTAGAACCTGACAAAGGTCAGAGGGGTGGACATTCCCGCAAACATTACATATATCGTGCATAGATACACCAGACGAGAAGGCCTTGAAGGCCGCCATACCTCAAACAAAATTAGCTCTGACTCCCAGAGGTGAGGGGAGATCAGAAGACTCATATGCAGTAGTAATAACATCCACTATCCACCTGCTGATTGTCTGCTTGTTAGCAGGAAGACCTTTCTTACAAGGACCGTAACACAAAAATAGTTGGTCCGACTTTCTCCACAGGGCAGCTCTGTGTACGTATTGGCACACACAATTGAGCTTTTCTTGGTCAGAATCCTGAAAGGGAAGTGGACAGAATGCCCGAAGAATGACTGGCCTTGGAACAACTGAGGGCACCTTTGGTACATACCCCGGCCTGGGGTACAGAAATGCTCTCGCCATAACAGACGCAAACTCAAGACATGATGGGGCCACTGACAGGGCCTGCAGGTCACTGACTCTCTTCAAGGAAGAGATGGCTAGAATAAATACAGTCTTTACTCTGAGAAATCTCAAAGTAACCTCTTCCAGGGGTTCAAAAGGAGCTTTTGAAAGGGCCTTTAGAACCACAGCCAATTCCCAAGTAGGCATCATTGGGCGTACCAGAGACCTCAGCCTCCTGGTAGACCTGGAGGAAACGTGTTACTAATGGGTTCCTCACCAGAGAATGCTCTCCCACTGGGGCGTGGTGAGCATCAATAGCAGCCCCGTAGACATTCAAAGTGGAGGAGAATGACCCTGTGGCAAATCTCTTTTGCAGAAATTCTAACAGGGAAACAGGGAAAACGACTGGGTCAAACTGACGGTTGTGACACCATTAAGTGAACAGTTGTCATAGCGTACGATAGTGTCGATTTCCTCATAGAGGGAGCTTTCGACTGGAGGATAGTCTCAACAACCTTGGTTGAGAGACCGGATGCTATGAGCTGTGCCCCCTCAGGGGCCACACCCACACCCATCTTCCAAGTCTCTTTTAAACTTGGAAGAAATCTCAAATAAGCTACTTTATCAAGCGATGAGCAGTCCTCATTATGCACCACCTCCCTTATTGTTGTCGATACCTGATTGTCTACGCCGTTGGCCGTGTTCCCTACCGGCAAGAAGGCGCAGGAGACGGCGTGGAAGACAGGGCGGCCTAGCTATTAAGCTAAAGCGCTTCCTGCGATTTCATCGGGAGCCCCAGCTTCAACTGGGATTTCATGCGGAAGGCTTGGCCGGGAAACGCTTTATCCGTTGGCGCTCGCTGGAACCAGTGCACGGATGGTTTATTTCTGTGTTTCCCACCTCGGCGGCGCCGCTCCCTGTAATCCGCTCTCCTCGGTTTTGGCGTGGTGGAGTGTGCACGGACCATCTTCGTTCACTACCTCGGGCAAATTCGTCTATGGATTGTTTGGAATACACGCCTCGGCTTAGGATGGCTTTGATCAACGCTAGATCGGTGGTAAATTAGTCTTTTATTATCAATGATTTCTTCTCCGCTCATCACTTGGATTTTCTCTTTCTGACTGAAACCTGGCTCACTGCTGGGGATCTAAGCTCCTTTTCTGAACTGCTTCCATCAAACTGTTTGTTTTTTAACTCTCCACGTACAACGGGGCGAGGTGGGGGTTTGGCCTCCATATATAAAGACATGTTCTCCTGCCGTCCCGTTGCTTCTAATAAATACAATAGTTTTGAACTGCAGTTGTTTGCACTGAAACTATATGAGCCTCTTTTGGTTGCACTGATATATCGACCCCCAAAACACAATAAGGACTTTTTAATGGAGTTTGCAGACCTTCTGGGGGATGTCATACCGAAATATGAACAACTCCTAATTTTAGGAGATTTTAATGTGCATGTTTGCTGTGCTGCTGATTGTTTAGCGAAGGAATTTATTAACCTCTTAAGTGCTTTTGACTTAACTCTTCAGGTCAATGTACCCACCCATCAGCAGGGGCATACACTTGATTTAGTGTTAACATATGGTTTCTCTCTGTGTGACCTAGAGGTCTGTGAAAATGGTTTCTCTGATCATAAGACTGTTTTGTTTACGTTTCCATCATTGTTTAATGTATCTAAGCCATCTTCTTCTACTCGTCGGTCTCGGCTTATTACCCCAACTACCAAAGAAGCCTTTTCCTTGGCTTTTGGTGAAGTGTCTCGACATATGGATGATTTTAACTGTGATCTGAGTGCTGAAGAGCTTCTTTTCAGTTTTAATTCCACCTGTGCACACGTCTTGGACTTAGTGGCACCTTTAAAAACACTTCATCATAAACCAAGATCTGAGCCATGGTTAGATGACACTATTCGCTCTCTTAGGCAAATCTGTATAAGATTTGAGCGAAAATGGAAAAAGGATAGACTCCAGGTCTCAATGCAAATGCTAAGAGACTCCTTATCTCAATATCAGAAAGCTGTAAAAACAGCGAAATCAAGGTATTTTACTGAAATTATAAATAAGAACTGCCATAAGCCAAAAATTATTTTTAACATTATTAATGCCACTATCAATCCTTCCATTTGCTCTTTTACAGAAGTGTCTTCACGATCATGTGATGATTTTCTCAAGTTTTTTGTAAATAGGATAAATGAGTTACGAATGGGGATAAATCCTGTTCTGTCAGACCCTTCGACGACTCTTAGTTGCACTGCTGTGCTGAGTAATTTTACTCCAATTACTGAAAACTATTTTATAGATTTAGTGGATCATCTTAAGCCATCTGGCTCTTCAACTGATGTAATTCCTCCATTTTTCCTTAAACAAATTCTGGACGTGGTGGGTCCAGGTCTTTTGAGTCTAATAAATCGCTGTTTAGAAACTGGTACTATTCCAGATCTGCTAAAACATGCAATTGTTCGTCCTCTGCTTAAAAAACAGGGCATGGATCCCACCGTTCTAGCTTATTTTAGGCCCATTTCTAACCTGTCGTTCATTACTAAAATTCTAGAGAAAACTGTTCTTGACCAATTACAGACTTTTCTAGCTGACAATTTGATCTTTGAGGTTTTTCAGTCTGGTTTTAGAAAATATCACTCCACTGAGACTGCTTTGTTGAAAGTTTTTAATGATATACTACTAACGTGTGACTCGGGGAATTATGCGGTTCTTGTGCTTTTGGATCTTACTGCCGCGTTTGATACCGTTGATCATGCTGTCCTTATTAATCGTCTAGAACGTTGCGCTGGTATTACAGGTAGTGCTTTGGAGTGGTTTAAATCTTATCTTACCAATAGGACTTTTTCGGTTAAGATGGGAGATCGTACTTCTAGTAATTCTGTATTAACCTGTGGGGTTCCCCAGGGATCCATTTTGGCTCCCATCCTTTTTTCTTTATATATGCTTCCACTTGGTTCCATTTTTAGAAAGTATGGGCTGTCGTTCCATTGTTATGCCGACGATACTCAAGTTTATCTGCCTATAAAGCAAAACTTGGGTGGATTAGATGCTCTCTGGGCATGTTTGGCAGATGTAAAGGCATGGCTGTCGCTAAACTTTCTGAATTTTAACGAGGAAAAAACGGAAATTATTGTTTTTAAACCCTCAGATTCCATGACTGCTGCCGAACCAAATCTTGGTGGGTTATCCTCATGTGTTAAGCATTATGTGAAAAACTTGGGTGTGGTATTTGATGAACATCTGAAGTTTGATAGGCAGATCAATTCTGTGGTCAAATCATCTTTTTTCCAGTTGCGGCTCCTGTCTAAAGCTAAGTCTTTTCTTTCTTTTAAAAATCTTGAGAAAGTGCTTCATGCTTTTATTACTTCTAAACTAGATTACTGTAACTCACTCTATATTGGGATTAGTCAAACAGCTTTATCCCGATTACAACTGGTTCAAAATGCGGCAGCTAGACTTTTGACCAGGAGTCATAAACGGGATCATATTACTCCGGTTCTACGGTCTTTACATTGGCTGCCTGTGCGGTTCAGAGTAGATTTTAAAATTTTACTTATTGTCTACAAGTCACTAAATGGTATGGCTCCTTCATATATCTCTGACTTATTGATTGAGCATAATGTAAACAGATCTCTTCGGTCCTCTAACCAGAGACTTTTGTTTATTCCCAAGACGAGGCGGAAGTGCAGGGGTGATCGCGCTTTTGCTACAGCTGCGCCAAGACTCTGGAATGATTTGCCCTTGTTTATTAGAATGGCATCATCTGTGGCTATTTTTAAGTCTAAATTAAAAACCTATCTGTTCGATAAGGCTTTTTATCCTGGTTGAAGCACTATGTTTTTTATGTTTTTTGTTGCGTGTTTATGATGATTTTGGTGCATGTTAAAATGTATTTATGTTTTATTTTTATTCTTTTGTGTTACTGCTGTTTTTAGTTATTTTATTGTAAAGCACATTGGTCAACTCTGGTTGTAGTAAATAGTGCTATATAAATAAAATTGCCATTGCCATTGCCATTGCCATTGCTTCCATAACTATGGGCGGGGGTGAATGTTTCCCCCCGCCTGTGAGAGGAGATCCCGCTGGACGGGAATCTCCCATGGACAGTCTTCTAGAAGGGCTACCAGGTCCGCAAACCATGGCTGACCCGGCCAGTATGGGACTACTAACAAAAGACGAACCCTGTTCCGGCCAACTCTCTCCAGAACTCCCAGGAGTAGAGCAATAGGGGGGAAGGCGTACAGACGAAGCCTTGGCCACGTCTGTACCATGGCATCAAGCCCCAGTGGAGCTGGGAGAGTCAGAAAGAACCAGAAGGGAACATTGTGAGGTCTCTCGAGACGCAAACAAGTCCACCTGGGCTCGACCAAACTTCCAAATCTGCTCCATAACCTCGGTGTGGAGCTTCCATTCCCCAGGCCTCAGCCCCTGTCTCAACAGGATGTCTGCTCCCTGATTGAGTTGCTCAGGGATGTACACTGCCCTCAAGGAGAGCAGATTCCCCTGAGCCCACAGAAGGATCTGGCATGCCAGCCTGCACAGGGGGCGTGAGCGCAGACCCCCCTGGCGGTTGATGTAAGAGACCACCAATGTGTTGTCTGTGTGCACTAGCACATGATGACCTCTCAGGTTTGGGATAAATTGTTTCAATGCTTGAAAAACTGTCAGCATCTCCAGGCAGTTTATGTGCCACATGAGATGGGGATCTCCCCACAGAACTTGGGCCACTCATGACCGCTCCCCAACCCGCGAGGGAGGGAGCATTACATGATGACACGGGGCCTTGTGACAGGTACCACGGTTTCTTCCACATGTTTAAGGCACTTAAGCATCGCCGCATGACCTTGACCATGCCAAACGGTTTGCCCCTCAGGGAAAACCCTTTGGTCCTGAGCCCCCTATGCAAGGGTCTCATGTACAGCAGGCCAAAAGGTATCACATTGGACGCAGCTGCCATCAGACCCAACAGCTTCTGAAACTGCTTCACAGTGTGTGACTGGCATTCTCTCACTCTCTTGACTGTCGTGAGGATCGCATCGATACAAGAGACAGACGTGCCTGCATCGTGGTCAAATCCCACACTATGCCCATATAAGTGGTCCTCTGTCCTGGAGGAAGCATACTGTTTTTGAATTTAGACTTAACCCCAACTCTTTCATGTGAGCGAGAGTGACATCTCGATGCGGAAGTGTCAACTGCTCTGATTGAGCTAGATTCAACCAATCGTCGATGTAATTCAGTATGCGGATAACCTGAAGTCACAGGGGAGCAAGAGCAGGATCCACACACTTCGTGAAAGTGCGGGGTGAGATTGCCAGACCAAACTGAAGAAGCCGATATTGGTACGCTTTGCCCCCGAAAGCAAACCTTAGGAGCTTCCTGTTTTACTCTCAAGACTGGCCTCTGGTGTGCTTTGAATTGCTTGCTCAGTGCCCTGATTGACCGACAGGGGACAGCCGATCTAGCTGTTCTAGAGACTTTTTTGGAGGTAGCGAGCCTCTCAGGACCGCTAAGTTTACGGGCGGAAGCTGAGAGATATATTCGTTGGAGATCGCTGTGCCCTGAAGCACCGGGGGTGGCAGGGGTAACAGAACAATCTCCTAAGGGCACTGAGGAGAGACAGGCATTGTATATTGAGGTGTGTACCGCTCTTCCCCAGAGGGGCCTGCCCTCAGATGTCCTGATACCTTTATATCAGGATCTCTTGGCTGAAGCCTTCTAATTGAAAATGACGTTCCTCAGACCAGTCATCTCCTTAGACGACTTCAACCTGGAGCACCGCCCCCCCTCCTGCCTTTCTCATTGAGGAAGGGTGCAAGTGCCAACGCTCCGTTTTTGGACTTCTCGATATGAGGAGCTAGTACACGGCTGGGGCAGATTACACCCATCAGCCCCCTGAGAGCGGCGAGGGAGAAATCGCTGAAATGCAGCCGTTTCTTAGCCTCCTGGAACATGTCTCACAGTCTTCGCTGAACAGGCCAGGAGGCGATATTGGGGCGTCCAGTATAAAAACCCTGTTTTTTATTGTTGATCTGAGACAGGGTCAACCATAAATGTCTCTCTGTGGCCACCAAGGCTGCAATAGACCACCCAATCGCTTGGGCGGTCTCCTTGGTGGCTCGGAGTGACAAATCTGTGGCTCTACGCAATTCAGCGATATCTTCATTCTTTATATCTTGTCCCTCATCCATCTCTTTCAGCAGGTCAGCCTGATATTCCTGCAAGACTGCCATAGTGTGCAAGCAACCTCCAGTCTGACCTGCCGCCGTGCACACCTTACCCACCAAAGCCGAAGATGTCCGAAGAGGCTTGCTGGGTAATACCGGTGCCTTAAGGGAAGATGCACCACCAGGAGAAATAAATCCTGCAAGCGTATTGTCAACCCAGGGGATCTTCCCATAACCTTCCCATAGCCGCGCCTGGAAAAAACGAGCGCGTCGCACTGCGACCGCGTCGCTTCCATTATGAGCGCGCATACCGCACTTCTACATTTGAAATAACGAACTTGAGCGCGCAAAAGACGCGATATGTGAGCGGCCCCTAAACCTGTATGTGTGTAGGAGAGGGGCGCTGTGACTAGCCTATCACAGAACGCAGACACAGTCCGCTACCCAATGATAATTTTTATTCAATCCGAGCACAGATATTGACTCGTATTACTCGTATGATACTCGTACTCGGCAAAAGTGCTTTATCCGTACCGGATACTCGTTTCAGCCGAGTATCCGGCTCAACTCTAGATTCTACCCCATCATAATAAACGCTGTACACTGCAAGTTTTTTATTTAAAAAAACATTTCATATTCTGTAATTCACATTATCTTGTTTGTCATAAAGTATCTATCATACAGCAGTTTTAAATTTGACTTTCAAATCTTTTAATACATCAAAACAGCAAAGAAACAGTATTCAGTTGAATAAAATATGAAAGTATTCTCAGTACAATCATCCCCATTTAAAAAATAATTTAAAAGCATGTGTAAGGCCACTGAGACAGCATGCTGGTGTTGTACATAAAATATTAATGTTTAAAACAGTGCAAATACAAACACCATTATAAATTCATAGTTCACTATCACACACCATGAAATGGGTTGAAATGAGAGCCCATTTCTCTTCAAAACAGTGCCAGTTTTAGCGTTTTGCAACAAAGAAAAAGATAACTAAACCTGGTTAATTTATGTTACAATTTTAACACAAATGCACATTATTCTATAAGGATGACATACCTTTTACACATTTACTCGAATTGTCATGCTGATTAAACAATTTGTAAGGAAAAATGCATTAAATAGTATTTCTGGGGAAACTTTTTCAAAAGAAAGCAAACGCACGTCTCTTTGCTGAGCCGCGGCGGTCTAGGTGGATCAGCAGCAGCCTCAACTAAATAGAACAAAAAGTGTTGAACTTGATAAGCGAGTGCACTTGCTAAATGAAGGCGGATTGTATAAAATGGATCAAACAAAAAAGATGTATTAACGAGCTGTGGTTTTATTACATTATGTGCTGACCTAGATGCAGTAGCCTATATTAACAGCACGGGTCATCAATAAGGTTCATATTGGTCCTCAGTTTGAGTACATTATTTCCAAGCGTTTTAGTGTTTCCAAAACACTTTTTTCACAGCGCGCATCATGCCCTCAAACTCATCAAAAGTGAACAAGTTCAGCAAAAGCAAAAACGAGTTAACCAAGTGACTGCTGGAGAACGAACGCGAGGAAGAGACGAGGCAGCGCGTTTCTAAGTGAGTGGGAATTATACTGAACGTAGCACTTGCCGGACTGTATGCAATATCCGCAACCTCACACCAAATGTCAGGCCTTTTAGATAGGAAAGCATATATACAAATAATTTAGTAAGCAGAAATCCAAAATTTAACTTAACATATTAATTAATGCCTGAAGAATGCACTTCCAGCAGCCATAATAAACAGCAGTTGGCGGTTAAAGTTTTCTATGCACAATTTTATTTTATGAAAGACACGAGACCGATTACTCTCTCTCTCTCTCTATCCAATTACGTTGATGGATAAAAAATAATTAAAATAAGCATGTAACGGCCACAAACGGAGGAAAATAGCGGAGTAAAAGTACCGATACATCACTTAAAATGTACTCAAGTAAAAGTACACCATTTTTAAACTAATCACAAAAGTACAATTACTGATAAAAACTACTTAATTACTGTAACATGAGTATTTGTAAGTCATTACTTTACACCCCTGCTGGCCAGTACATATTTTATTTAGCCACAGCTCTTGTCACCACCTCCAACAGCTCCTCAAACAAGACAGACTACGATGGCAAGTCCACAGACGTGTCTCGTTCGGCGCTTGCATTATCTCCCTCCTCAGAGGAAGACAACACAAGCGCTGAGTCCTCTCCCACTACTAGCCAGCACTAGATCTGGCAGGCAAAGAAGAAGAAAAGGACGTACCCGCCTCTATTCTCTCTGCCAGATCCATCTGTGAGCCATGATTTAAGGTGCATGCCATGGGAGAGGCGAGATCCGAACCGCGGGGAACGCTGGCGAGAGCACCTTCCTCAAAGAGTGCTCTACGGGAGCGGAGCATCCGCATCGAGAGGTGAACGCAATGTGGACAGTCAGCTCCCTCGAGAGCTGACCGAGCATGCTCTGCTCCCAAATAAGCAACGTACAAACCGTGTGAATGCCCACCTGTGATGAAACAAGGGCAGGGGTGAACACACAGCCTGAAATGCTGCTTGTCAGACTCAATACTCTTAACAGACTTTGCCATGATAAAACTTGGATGTGATGAGAAATGTAATGAGAAACAGGATATACAGCAATAATAAGATGTGACACATGTAGAACGCTTACTGAACAACAGAAGCTGCCGCTCCACCGAGGGTGCTTTTATACATCCTGGTCACTACGTCATCCCCGCCGGTGACATCAGACAGATTACACACGTGTTTCAGAGCATGGGAACAAAAAGCATTTCCGATGCAACTCGAATTCCTAACGGGGAACTACTTTGATAAAATATGTGCAGAATTAAGGCAGGGGTGTTACCTCTTAGTAGACAAAGGCAGCGAAGATATAACACAATTGCACTGTTGTCGCCTGAATGACCTTCTAATCGGCCATAGATACAGTAAATAACTTGTATAAATGGAATTTGATAGACTTTACCACTGATTGTTCTTTTTTGTGCCTTCACACTACTTAGTATCAGACATATGAAGAAAAAAGTTAGACAATTATTAGATAAAACCATGAATATATGTTTACTGCTCATTGATTAGTTGCTGTTTCTAATATTTGTTTCTACATTTCAGTCTTGCTGGCTGTAATTTCCCGTCAACAACATGTACAAATTTTGGCTTAGCCCTCAAATCAAACTCACATCTGAGAGAACTGGATCTGAGTTACAATAAGATAAGTGCTTATGGGGTGAACAAGCTCTGTGATGGACTAATTAGTCCACACTGCAGAATTAAGAAACTCAAGTAAGTATTGTCTAATTTGTCACAACATTTAGATTTGTAATTTGCTAAGTTGGTGTGTGATGTAATCGGCCTCTTTGTACAGGTTAAAGCGGTGTGGTCTCACAAAGACAAGCTGTGTACATCTAGCATCAGTTGTAAAATCTAATTCACACTTGAGGGAGCTGGAGCTGAAAAGCAATGATCTGCGGGATTCAGGAGTGGAGCAGCTCTCAATAGGACTACAGGATCCACAGTGTAGATTAGAGATACTGGGGTAAGTGCAACTATGATGTCACAATAACTGTATTATAATTCTAGTAGAAAATATCACCTGTGGTTATTCTATTAGAGGTTATTGCATGCATCAATATTACTTTTGTTCATACTTAAGGTTAGGAAACTGAAAAGTCCTTAAGCATTAAACATGAATTATGCCTCATTGGTATAAGGTGTGTGTTTCCAAACAACCTGACACCTAGAGACTTGACATTAGTGAGGACGACATCCCGAAGTTGAAGTGCAAACTCTTAAGACTCGGCTAAATCAGCCAGTCATTGATGCTAATGCTGAATCAATTAATTTTGTTTATGTGCGGGGTGACGATGCTAGGCCGAACAGAATAACCAAATACTAGTAATCTTTGTCCCTAAAATTTCTACATGAAATTGTGCATCATTGAGATCAATTGTCACTAACCAATCCTCTGATTGGATCTGACAAAACAATAATTTGACCGTTAGCATTTTGAAGTTGTACGTTCCTAGAAAGCAGCTCAGCCCATAATGATCTAAAAATTGGATGCAACCCCCTGTCAATATTGGCTGTAGCAGCCTGACTCTCTGTCGGGGAGGGAAATCTGTTCTACAACCTCCTTGTCCAGCAGAGTTTGGAATTATTGTGTCAATGAATATACCTGTTCCAGTTTCACAGCCGTGGAGACCACACATTGAAACATGGAGGACGATATGCAAACCATATTCTGTTGCCCTCTTTTACAGTCTGTACAACCCAAGGAAAGATTATTTAGCAGTAGCTTCCATGCTGCCAGAGTATCTGAAAGGGCCACTGATTGTGACACTGTTTTGTTGGGAGGAATATTGAACATTTGGTTTTCTGAAACATGGCAGGAAACAACCGAACATGTAACATTTCACTTGAGACCGCTGCCCTCCCAAAATACGGGTGGCAGCAGAGATTGTACAGTGATCCCCTAAGGGTGCCGGGAAGGAGCCGCTAAACTCTGTTGGAATTTTCCGTGGCCCTACCCAAGGAGACACAACCATTGTCTTCGGCACAGCCTCAGGGTCTCTTCTTGGTTTTCATGACCATTCTTAGGTTTGGCTTCCTCTTTGGCTGTTGAGTGCTACGAGCTGGTCCCCAGTCTTTACGAGGGGGCACACGACTCACTCTCTCTTTGGGCTACTTGCCTCAGAGGAGCTGGGCCAGGTCGGGACTGGGTGGCAGACTCTTAAGCATGGCGGGGCGAGAAACTTGAAGTTGAAAGCTTCCTTGTGCCTCTTTGCTTCCCGGGGCTCAGATCTTTACTGCCATGATGTGCAGGGCAGCACCAGCCTGACCTGCTGCCTGAAAAGCGTTCCCTACAAGTGTAGATGTTGCTCTACATGATTTGGTAGGGGGCATTGCCCTTTTTTTATGTGACGATGCACCTCCACGGACTTCCACCTGGGGCATCATCATGTAGCCCTGTGCCTTTGAAGCCACATTAGACAAATAAATCGACGTTGAGGGCACAAAAACATGGCATGAATATGGTTTACTCCATGAATGAGTTATCTCATCATAGAGATCTCCAAGGAAGGAGAGAGATCATCGCTGAGGTCCCCCTGACCACCTAACATAAACCTGTCTTCTAGTTTGGAGAGTTTGGGGGTCTCTTGCTCCTGTGGCTGATCCAGCTTTAATCTGGCCTCTGCATGAGTCACCAACTTGAGTAACTCCTCATTTGTTTTATAATCATGGGAGGAGCGCTTGGAGGCGGCTCTCTCAATCACGATCTCTACAGAAGCAAAAGTTGCAGCATGCTCTGCCTGATCCAAAGAAGAGGAGGGGCATGCTTCAGAAGCGGGCACAAGAACCTCCCATATGGAGCTCTTCCCCTAAACACTCCAAACAACACTCATGTTAGTCCTCTTGAGAGATGGGCCGTGAACAAGACAACAAGCCAATTCTTGGCGTGTTTGACACTCATGCTTCACAACCAGTCGAACAAAGAATGTCCTCATAAGTGTTTTTGAAATGCAGTACCGACAGTAGCTTTTTATAGGGAACACCCAAGTGAATATATAATAATCATGCAGAACATACAAGCAACCACAGGGTAATGAAATAAAAAACACTCAAAACACCTTTGCAACTACATAACAAAACTATGCCAACCACTTACAACACCAAAGCATCACGATGACGAGTTTTGCATAGACAAATGCCACTAATCACACATCTTCATTAAATAATTTGGTTATTGCTAATCGTCCTCCGATTGATTATTATTATCTGTCTGCATGATAAAGTGCAAAACACATTTGACACAGTGATTTGTAAGTATCTAAAAAGTATTTGGGCTCATTTTGGAGTCAGTTTTTTTATGGTAACTTTGGAATCAGTTGCTCTAGAACCGCTGCTCTAGAAACACTGTTCTTTTTATTATTACCTGCAGACTGTCGGGGTGTATGATCACAGAGGAGGGCTGCAGTTCACTGGCCTTGGCTCTCAGCTCAAACCCTGGTCATCTGCGAGAACTGGATCTAAGCTACAACCACCTTGGAGAATTAGGAGAGAAACTGCTCTCAGCTAAAAAAGAGGATCCAAACTGTAAACTGGAGAAACTACAGTATGTGCTTATTTTGATAATATCTAATATACAACATGTAGCAATTTTGAGTAAGGACATCATATATTGACCATGATCATATTTATTCTGCTCATTACCTTTATGTACACAAGTCTACAAAACTACACACTTTTTGTTTTAAATGCTGCTCTTTTAGCAGTTGCTTGTATTTTATTTCCATTGTTTTTATTTTCCCCAGTGTTGAGAAAGGAGGAGAGTGCCGGATGAAACAAGGTCTGAGAAAATGTAGGTATTGTATGCAAATGCACAAAACTTAACTTTATAATCTACTTTAAAACATATAATCTGCTTTTATAAGGGAGAAGAAACTCCTTTGTTGTTGATGCCAACACTGCCACATTCTGGGCTGCATTGATGCACAGGCTTACCTGGGCTTAATCTCAGGGCACCGGGCTGCCCCCAGTAATACCGGAAAATATTATAACCGCATTTTATAATGAGTTGACTGGTCCTTTAAAGTTTCTCTTTTTACTTTGCTTTAAATGCACATAAGGGCGTTGCACGTCCTGCATGAGAAGGGTCAGTCAAATGCTCCAAATATGAAAGAGAACAGAGAAAAACTGCCAAAAAAGTGGAAAGTCAGTAAAATTTATAGAAAAATATCACCATATTTTAACACATGCTTAGGATAAGATGCAGATGCCGATGACAGCGAAGGTAGGTCATATTCTAGCAGTAGCCAGATACAGTAGTCTATAATTAATCAAATAATTAACTCAATTTTAATCTTAACATATTGAGCTCACGGTATTTAGTTAACCACCACACACAGAGCTGTGGAATAAAAAAAAAATTATGACTCATCACGATGCTGATGTGATAGATTCTGCATAAATGTAACTAAATATACCTATTATACATATCATTGTAGTTTTATTGTAATTAAAGTATTCTTGTTACAGGATATATTAATAAACAAAAGTTATGTATGCCATTGGAAGTGAAGCAATTAAATGCGTATTTCTTTTCTCCAGATAATCTACTAATCAATATATTTGGGCACATTTTGTTTTTTATGAAAATAACATGCCTGAATGAAAAAATAATGCAGGATGTACTTGGTGTTAAAACAAGTTTTTACGTGCAATAAGCCACAAAAAAGTTCTCAATGTGTCACTCGCGTTGACTGACACACCCAAAGTGCACACGGAAAGCCACCTCTCTCAGACAGCATGCAAAACTGAATTACTTCAAAACATATCTGTCTTGGTGATTATTCTCGTAAACATATACATGGAATGTCTGAAGCGAACGTAAAATGTTGTGGAAAAATATGCTGTTAAATATTAATCAAACAATGAACGTTGACCAGTGAGTGATAGGCTAGTGGTTCAAAAGTTTACTTGCCCTGCCAAAAACAAACAAACAAATAAAACCTAATACAGATTTGTTATTGTTATATTTGACACCAAAATTGTAAATATTAGTTTAATTTTACAGTTCTTGATTCCTATTTTGATTCTACAGTAAAAAGTTCATACAAATTACAAACTTCAAACTTAAAAGTTCAAACGTCATTATTAAAGTTAAGTGAACAGTCAGTAAATTAGAACAAATGAGCAAATCACAAGCAATTGCAAAAATAAGCAAACCGAACAAAAATACTAATTAACCAATGCTTTAGATTTTGGGTTTTTTAAGTGTTCAGGTACAGAGACTGAATAATCAATAGTAAAATAACATTGCATATTCTTCACTTTGTTTTTTTTGGGGCACTAACAGCAGCTGGTAAGTTAGGCCCGGTCACTTTAAACAGATTGGGCCTCATTCATGAAACACGAGCAGAACAAATTGGTCTGTAAATCGTTCATTGAGCTGTTCTGATGTAAACTTTCGAATTCATGGAAATTTTCGTATTTTCAAAATGTTAGTCCATACTAAAGAAATGTACACCTGCGCCCTACCATGTGTAAATGGTGAGTTAAACGTTCTGTGTTCTTTATGGCAAACTGATGACACTAAATTTTGATGCACTGCCATAATAGTTGCCCTTGCCCTCTTTTTGAATTCATTTTTTGATAACTGTAAAACACAGCGCTCATCACTGTCACTATTTATCCATCCGTAAACAGAGAATGGGTGGGACAAATAATGACCAACCATCTTACTTGTACAATGGCTGACTACAACAATGGAGAAGTCAATATACTGTTTTTTTATGTTTAGTCAAATTCTTAAAAATGAGACACTAGTAATACGTTGCCACCGTGGATATTACAAATCATAGCAACTAAAGAGTCTCAGCTGGAAACAGCTGTGCCACCAGAAAGTTTTCAAGCTCCACCAGCTGGTCGTTTTAAGAAGAGCACCTGACATTATTTCAGCTGGCTAAAAACTATTTGGTGGACACACGTTATTGAATATTTATTGTTAGGCATATGGCCTAGTCTTTTTTGCATTTATGCAATATACTGGAGCCAAACCTGAGAAAGTAGACCAGAATATTCCACTGCATTCCTGGACAGGCAATTTGCGTAACTATAATTCATAGGATTATGCTAATTGTGTGCAAGCATGCACGAGCACCCTATTTACCAATGATTTGAATTCATTAACATATGCATGTTTAACTTTCAAATCGGACGTTTTATGAAGTGTTTTTTAATCCGGAGGAGAGTTTTCGAGAAGGTCTGTTTTACACGCAAATTACTCAGAATGTACTCCTATATTTACGCACGTTTCATGAATGAGGCCAAATGCATGAATCCAATACAAATGTTACACATCTGATTTCTTTCTCAACTGTTTATGTTCAATTAAGACTGTTTACGAGAATACAGGCCAAGATGGGTATTTGATATACTTTTATTTATTTGTCTGTATTGAAAGAAACGTGGGGCTCATGTGTTGCTAATAAACTTTTGTAAGGACACAGCAGTGGCTCGATTGGACCGTCAACTGTCCCATGCATCTTTCACGCTAGGCCCGGGCCATCGGTCAGTCCTTATTGTTGAGCTGGTGGCCTTAATTTTAAATACAAAAATACAACTTAAAAAAAGAACTGTAGCACATTACAAACGTTAACTTAATTAACTTAAATTAACTAACCACCCTGATAGAAAGAAAGACTTATTTGTGAAAGTAAATCAAAAATGCACAGAATGTTTTGTAAAGGTCTACAGTACAGATATCTACTAAACCTAACCTTGTTTAATGTTAGTTCATAATGCATTTAACCAACGTTAACACGAACAAGTTAATGCTACATGTAGATAACAGTGTAAAATATCTCAGACTATATATGTGCATGTGTGTAGTTAATTATATATGACAGACCTGTAGGTTTGGATGTTTTGTTAATGGCATTAATTACTACTAAATAAAATGCTGACAACTTGCATGAGTGTAGGCTGTAGTTCTGGTGGGTGAAGGGCCCTTCAAGAGGTAAAGCCCAGGGGCTCCTTACAGTTTTAATGCAAGCCTGGCAACAATGCAATTAAGTCTGCCTCTATTTCAGTATACAGAGCTCACATTTAATAATAAACAGATGGTGAATAAAAACAGTTTTTATCTTGTTTCATAGTAATTTTAATTAATAACCAATGACATCAATTGCCCTGCTTTCTGCAGATGTCTGTCAGCTCACAGTGGATCAGAGCACTGTACATTCACGTCTGAAACTGTCCAATAGAAACCAGAAGATATCTGAAACTACAGAGGATCAGAAATATCCCGATCATCCGGACAGATTCAAGCTGTATCCCCAGGCCATGTGCAGAGAGACTCTGACTGATCGCTGTTACTTTGAGGTGGAGTGTGTTGGTGGAGTTGGAGTGGCAGTGGCCTATAAGACCCCAGATAGAAGAGAGTATATAATGGGAGGTAAAAACCCATTCCCTACTCTGCTCTGTCAGGATGGAAAACTGAAACTGTGGCAGAATAATGAGATAACTCGTGAATTCCCTGCGTTTACTTGGTCTAAAAGAGTAGGAGTGTATGTGGACATTGAAAATGGAAGTCTGTCATATTACAGCATTCATGACAGATTCACTCACCTGCACACGCACCATACAACATTCAAAGACTGCTTATATACAGGGTTCACATTTATGCCTGACTCCTCAGTGACTCTCACAGTGTGAGATAACATAGACCCTGAGAGTGGATAAAAGTAGTAGAAAAAATAGCCCATTAGAATTTTTTTTTTTTCAATTGTCCGTCACCTAATCAAAAGTGATAACTATTTGTGCTTAATAAGTTAACAAAATGTTTTTTATATTAATTAATTCATTAATCAAACTCCTTAAATATGAGCTGATCAAACAATAATATGGTTAATTTCAGTGACTAACAGATGCCACTCTTTGTATAGAGTTTATAAACCATGATAAGTATACATGAATACTTTGTGAATGATTTGTAAATATTTTATTAGTGTATAACTATTACTTACATTACTTTAAGTCATTTAGCAGATGCTTTTATCCAAAGCGACTTACAAATAAGAAAAAGTTACTACAATTTAAAGTTAAAGCTATAAATATTATATATACACATTTAAGAAGATAAAGAAATAAAATAAAAATGACAAATGCATACAACAACAATTCAAAATTGAACATTTAAATTAAAACAAAAAATAAAGCTAAAAACATAACACTAAACGCCTAAGTATACTTATTTTTTACATAGTAAGAATTGGTTATAAAAACTAAAACAGAAGTGAAACAAGTCGTAGGAAAAAGGATAAATAAAAAGCGATACTTATATCCTTTGCCAGTGTCCCTGACCGGTGGAGTCGGAGTATTAAAGTGACACCCAATCTTTTATTACTTTCCACCGACTGTAAAATAAAAATATAATCTATTGTACAATAAACTGACCTATACCCTGCTTGTTCTTCATAAAACATATTATTTACTTCTACATAAGATACTAATCTCCAGTTCAAGACCTTTGTACACATTTACCAAACACATTAAGCAATGAGTTCCCCTATAATTTCCTACATCATTTGTATCACCATTGTGTTTGGTAATAACATGCAACTGGTAAGATCATTGTTCCTTTTGAGATGTTCAAGTCATCAACTTGCTATAGAAACAGGCAGCTGGAGTAATACACCAATGGCAGTTATTGTATCTGTATATTATCTGTAGTTATTTCAAATTAACATCAAATATTTTTGTGATAGAAGGTGAGAAGCATTTTTGTATGATTGTTCCTTGTATGAGGATTTGCGTAAGACATACTTACGTGATCTTGTGCTTGTTGGTGATGTTTGTATTGATGTGTCAAGTGTTTGTGATTTGTGGTATGCATGGAAATTGGCATTGTACTGTATATATATCATGGAATGAAGAAAATATTATCTGCCATATTATTATGATTTTGTGGAGCTATGGGCAGAGTGTTTTACTTTATTTTATATTCAATTGTTCTTCATTTATTCAATTATAATTATTATTGAATATTTTTGTATTATTCAATGTAATCATATATTCACTTATAATAATCATTATAGTCATGTACTGTGTATACCCACTGATTCATTAATTGATTAGTCATTTACATTATATTATGTTATTCTTGTTTTTATATAATTTATTTCCGTTGTTGTTTAGTCTAATGATTGTGTGGTTTCAAGGTCTGTTTATCTTCATGAATAAGAAATACGAGGGTATGTTTATGGAAACTCAAGGTTTATGGGATGTTGTTGTTAATCAGTTTTGTATAACAACATTTGTTGAACTTGTTTTCTTCAAATGAAGTGTGAGCATTGAAATATACGCAACTACGTAATACTATTCAATAAACTCTGCTCCTCTTTTATCATCATCACTGATCTTATTGGCAGATAGAAGACTGTTCATACAGTTTTGTGTACCAGACAAGACTTGCTGTTAACAGGTTTTGGGTATAAGACTACTTCGCTGACAAGTTGTTGTGTTACCAGACAAAACAGATATTTTCTGACGGGATCTAGCATCTGGGGCTGGATCTTAATTATCTGGCCTGGAGGCATGATCTAACAATTATAATAGTTCGGATTGGAGTTTAAGTCAGTGTGGTGAGTGAAGTTAAGGCGATATGTTGACTAGCAGTACTAGCAGCCTGCTTCAGAGGCCAGCTCAAGCTGTTCTAGGTCATTCTATGTCCTATATTTTATTAATATATTTTTTTTTGCAGCTCATCAGATCTATTCAAGGATTGAGTTAATCTTTATAGACAAGATAATATTACCATTACTTAGATCATGTGAATAATTAGTAATGTGAGTCATTTCTGTCTATTGCCCATATTGATGACTCTCTGCTTTCCTAAAAACACGCCATCACGGGTTATGTGGAGATTCAACTCTAGATTATTGGCAGATGAGGATTTTGATGATTTTTTTAATCTAACCAGATAGTTTTTTTTTTAAAACCAAAAGCATGCCTGGTATGACTTACTGTAACCTCTGGGAGAAAATGAAGGCCTGTTTAAGAGGGAAAATAATTTCATATAGTGTGGGTATGAGGTAAAAAAGAATAGAGCGGATCTATCAACTTATTTCAAGGATAAATTATATAGATCACCAGCATTCTAGATCCCCCATCACTACTCGATATAAGAAGAGAGGAATTGTACATGTTTTCTATTCAAATGATTACAAGATATTAGCTAAGTTCTTGGTAGTGAGGCTGAATCCTATCATGCAATCCATTATACATCAAGACCAGACAGGATTCATACATGTGCAGCAACTCTCAAAAAAATCTACGAATACTATTTAATATACTCTATTCACAAGGCAGCTTACAACTGCCAGAGGTGTTGTTCTCGTTAGATGTGCAAAAAGCCTTTGACCATATTGAATATGAGTATTGTTTCAAAGCCCTGAGAAATTGTGGTTTTGGATCTAGTTTTTGCACCTGGATTAGTATACTCTATACACATCCAGCTGACTGTATAAGAACCTACAGGGTAATTTCAGACTATTTCTGTTTATACAGGGTACAATACAGGGCTGCCCCCAGAAAATAAACCACTAACAATATATATCAAGTGGGTAGACAGTGTGGTGGCATATTTAAAGTTAGAGAAACTTTTTTTGGAGAGTTTGAAGACCTTTCCTTTTGTATTTTGAGGACAGATTAATTCCAAACATGAATTGCAACCTGAAACGTATTAATCACTGCGCTAATGACTCAATCCTAAAATCTTAAATATTTGTGTATTATGATAATAAAATATCTTTCCCTACACGTCAGTGTATTGACATTACATGTTTCTCAAAGCAATGAGTAGCCGGCCACATTACTTGTGGATCTGTATAGTGATATGTATTTCCCATTGACATGCAGCAGTATTGGACACTTTGGAAGTGAGATTTGGTTTGGAGGGCATATCCTTTAACAAATGCAACCAAGTTACATAAAAAAAGCAATTTGCCATACCTAGCTGGATGGTTCCAGGAAGTCCTTACAACCTGATCTACTTCTTTATGAAACCCACCACCTGCAAAATAACGGCCTGCAGCAAGTAACATAGGGCTGTGGTCAAGTCCACCTTTGTCGAGTCCAAGACAAGTCCAAGTCCAAAGAGGTTCGAGTCCGAGTCAAGTCCGAGTCCAAAGAGGTTCGAGTCCAAGTCCAAGTCCAAGTCCAAATGAGACGGTCAAAACAGAGAAAGAAAAAAATCTTCTTCAAAACCACATACTTAATTATTGATAATTGATGTGATAAGGGAGACGGCATATCTTCTATTCTAATATAATAATTTTGCATTATTGTTTGTAATGATCTAAAGCATGTGCAGCAACACTGTAGGATCAAATTAGGCTATTTTATTTCTCCTCCTGAGACCCAGCGATGGAGTTTGTGCCTCTGTAGTGGACATTATATTTTAGTGTGTTTCTCTGAGACCTCACATGTCACAGTTATAAGCCTGGATGTCCTGCACAGAGCTCATTCAGGGCTTTATAGAGATACTAAATCTTTTTTAAACCATGATACGTCTTTAAAGATGGCTATATTCAATTTAGTGAAAATTGTACATCCTTATGGAAATATGATCATATTCTGCAATGTCTTTTAAATCTGAATCATTTGCAGATTGTTTGTCATAAAGCAACATCTCAGGAAAATGTTATGGGTTTTCAAATTCAAATATGACTTCCTGTTATGAAACAGGACATCATTTCATACATGTTCAATGTAGAGGACACAAGGACTAAAAGCATGTTTACTATGCATTTTGGGAGACATAGCTATTGAATAGGGAAATAAATTATATATCAGTTTGCTTATGAAATATTATATATTATTATGAAAATCTGGCCATGTATTACTCCCATTATGATTTTTTTCAACATTCTGTCCCAACAGCAACACATTAATATGCAAATTAGATACAGTGTATAGTTACACTGTGTTTAATGGGAAACCAGTTTATGGAATTTTTTACACACACATATACATTTTAAAACATAGTTGAGAATCATCCTTAAACAAAGTTTAGTATAAAAAAATCCTGAAACCTAAAAATGTATTTCATTTCTCCAATTCTCCAATTTTCAACCAATTCTCGATTTTGTAAGATTTTATCTAGTCAACTTGAAAATGTAACTATAACATGATTCAAGAAACTTTCTCTTTATTAACCCTCTATTTAAAGAAAAGTATATTCTAAGTGCACCACACATGATGTTGTCTTCATGATGTAAATGTGAAACAAATCACTAAATATCTTTGCAGAAAAGATGAACTACATCTTGTACAAACTTATATTATGCATATTAGGCTATATGTTCTGAAATAATACAAGACAAATGCTCCAAAAAACTCAAGTAATTCCAATTCAAAATGACTGAAGGTATAACACAGAGTGCTATTATTAACTATAAAGGCTCTGTAAAACAATGAACAGCAGTTATCAGCCTGTCACCGGGATGCAAACCTGAAAGATCAGATATACAGTACATGTACAGTAAGTTTCTTCACGGGTTTTGTATTTGATTACACTGCTGTTCCGTTGTTTTTTCTATGTAGACATGGACGCGTTTGACGGTTGCGCTCGCGTCTCTTGCAGCGTCTCGTGCATGAAACGGCTTTCTAAAAACGCGGCACTCTAGTTATTAAAAGATGTTTAACTCACATCTTCTTGTATTTTTCCTATTCCACTGCCCGCATCAACACAAAAGCACATTCTGTGTGAATGGCATCTAGAGAGCATCACACGTGAGCGATTAATCATGTGCATCGACATGCGTTGGATAATTCTTTTCTCTTTACTGTTATTGTCAAAGTGTCTAATTCTAGCGTTTGGTAATATTTCTATTCAAAATCACGATTCCTCGATTTATAAAAAATCTAATTGTGGCAAAACATTAAATTCGATGTATTATGCAACTTGCCGACAGCGTGTCTGTGGCCAAAATAAAGATAATTTATGCCTCCACGCAGCGCGCACACTCATATGACGCAGCTGTGCATTTAACAGGCGACCAATGACAATGCCCGTTCTAGATGGACCAATGACAATGCCCATTCTAGATGGAGTTAAACCAATGGCAAGTACATTACCCATTTGCGGAACAAGCGAGTCTTTGTTTTGAAAGAGAAAAAAAAGCATATATTGCTGGACTCGGTCGAGACCAACTTGAACATTTGGCGAGTCCGATGACCAAGTCCAAGACAAGTCCGAGTCCAAATACCAACGAGTCCAAGACAAGTCCGAGACGATAGAAAAACGTCTCGAGTCCGGACTCGAGTCCGAGACCGGACTCGAGTACTACAGCCCTAAAGTAACACCTGAAGTGAGACACAGCTATAGCGTGTTACCTGTTAAACAGCAAAATGCATAATCCATACAAATACATCATACTTTTGAAATAACCCGATTTCTCCCAAAGAATGGCTCTGGTTCACCTCAAACGCAGGGCTAGAAGAGGTTCCTCAGTGTGGGCAGAGCAGATGTATTAAACCAACCCAGCATTCAGCCTGCAGTAAAACAGAGTATTTCCCCTGTGAATTAAGTAAGTTTGGCATCATTACGACACACCTACCTTCACGCTGTCAGCACCGGGTGAGGCGCAGACCCACAACATGGAGCCGAGCAGGCTGCAGTCGTGTAAGGGTTCAGCTTGGGCAGCAGCCTGGTGTGTGTGAAATGTCAACAGCAACACAATTACTTACATGCTCACTGTGGACAAGGGCATTCGGGCTGGACTTTAACTTTATCTGTAGGGATGAGGCTTTGTATGCCACTTACTGGCTCTACAGATATCCTCTGGAGAAATACTATATACCAGACCCTACTTTATTGCAAAGTTATTGGCTGCTAAATGCTCATGTTATCGTTGGTCACTTCTGTACACTCCTGCCTTACTGGCATTGATGGTTCCATGAAGAAATTTAACATCCATGAAAGCTTCCAATTGCAGAAATGGTGCATTATAGTAGAGAAGGGTTCTTTAGATTATTAAAATGTTCTTCACTCTAAAAAAAACATGGTTAAAAGTTTTAGGGATGACATCCATGTAATAATCTGGGAATCACTCTTGAAATTACAATGATTAACATAGTGATAACAATAGCAATGGATGGGACAAAGATCTCTGTCCTGAAATGTTCTTTGGGTAATCAAAAATTGTCCTTCTGTGGCATCCCTGCTAAAACTCCCTTTTGAAAGATCGTACAATGTCTCAGTTTATACTAGATTTGCATTTTGTGACATGTTCTCGTAAAGCAGCAGAATAATAATTTTTAATACTAAGTAAATGAAATGCCACATCAGTTTTGCCTCTGTGAAATAACACAGAGAGGCAAAGAATGAGATGAAAATGTTAACAGATTTAA
Source organism: Schizopygopsis malacanthus (assembly GCA_027474115.1). NCBI lineage: Eukaryota > Metazoa > Chordata > Actinopteri > Cypriniformes > Cyprinidae > Schizopygopsis > Schizopygopsis malacanthus. The sequence continues at coordinate 27,365,423 of CM049872.1, forward strand.
GAAGGAAAAAACAAATGTCATTGACAATATAGAATTATATGCATTGAAAAAGATTGACAACGACAACATTACTAGATTCTGTGGTTAGATTTTGAGAGAAAACCCTGCTTGAGTCAATCAATGCAAAAAAAAAATAACTTTACCCCTTTGCTAATCCGAACCCCCTCCATTGTAGAGTTTTTATTAAAGAAAAAAAATGGATGACATACCAAAAAAAAAAAAAAAAAACAATCATCTACAAATCAGAGGTTTTATATAAAGTATATTCAATGCAATTTTTTAATATAAGTTTAATAATGGCATCAGAGGTTCAGAGCAAACCCAGCAACAATACATCTCTGTTGCTCAAACACAGTAATGACCAGCCATCATGTGATGATCAGACATGCTGTTTTTCTTCACCAAGTTACAGTCTACCCTCATGCAAAGTCCAATGTCATCCCAAAACCAGTGTCGTCCCTTGTATGTTTTATCTTCCACCCCAGTAGTTTACTGATGTAAACTAGTCAAACTGACAACACAATTAATGCATAATAGCTCTGACATTAAATGACTGATTCTGAAGGAGGCTGTATCTCACATACTTCAGACACCATAGAGAGATCAACGTATAGTGATGGCAGCCCTCGTGGGAGTCACAGATGAATCTTCATCGCTGTACTTTAATCTGCATCTAGAGGTGGAAGATCTTGTACTTTAAGCAATGAGAATCATTAATCTGGCCTCTCTCGGCTCCTCCTGGAGATATTCCTTTTGACAGTGAGTTATGGCCTGGACCAGAGTCGAGGAGGGAAGCCTGCTGTCTTACTTCAGACTATTGATCAGCACAGAGGACACAGAGAGTGCAGGGCACATGGGAAACCACGATCAAAACAAAGCACCACATAAATTATAATGTAGCATTCTTTAACAATCTCTCTCCACGAAAGCCTGTCTTAATATTAAATATACAGTTACACACAGATTATAACCTGATTTAATGCTTAACACGTGCATTGATTGGTTGCATGAAACCTGATATGTTTATACTGGTATTTACATTTTATTTCACATTAATTACTTTTAAGCACTCCTGTATCAGGAAGACTGGAGCAAGCTGTCACACAGGGCTGTAACTCAGTGTTTGTGTGTATGTGTGTGTGTGTGTGTGTCGTGTGTGTATGTCTGTGTGTGTGTTGATTTCAAGTTTCTAGATATTACCATATGTGAATTTATCTCTCCAAATTACAATTACAATATTAACACATTTCTGTAATAGCTGTTGGGAAACTATAGAACACAAGACAACTCTGGCTTGCATTCTCACGAGTCACTTTAATCAAATACTTTATAGATTGATACATTACACTATAAATGGGAGAAACTGCAAATTGCAATACCTTGGTTCTTAAAAGAACCAGCTACAATAGTTAAAGTCATCGGGTCACAGATGCTCTGGTTCCCATGAAACCAATCAGTTATCTTGAAGCAAATGTCATCATGATGGCTAACTAACTGCAATTACCATACATCTCCAGCCTCCATACTGTATACCAGGGTATTGCCTGCATTCAAAACAGTTCTGGAGCATTGTGAAAATGCGCTTTAACGACCATCTGTGAGTTAAGAACATTCCTCTGAAGCCAAGTGGTTCGAAGAAGTCCAGTTGGCAGCTAAATGGTAAAAACGTCATACATTACGCAAATAAACTGACTTCATGTGCATACAATATTAACTAATTCAAAACTCCACATCTGCCAAATGTTTATGTGAGCATTATTCACCTTTAAAGCATTGTTTATACTTATTTATTATACACAATTTTAAAATGTGCATCAACATAGTTGGATGGAAATCCACTTTATATTGCTTTGTACAAAGTTGACACAAAACATCTAGGTGTGTCCAAAAGAAGAAGACAAAAAGGTAGCCCACATGAAAATATACCATAGTAATTTATAATAAATACTATAGTGTTTTTGAACCATACTATAGTAAATTGTGTTTTTCTTCATATATTATAGTATTTACAACACTGTGTTAATGACATGCTACAGCGTACTGTAGTATTAACTATAGTAAACTGATAAATTGTAATAGATACTGTAGAATACTAGTTTTCGTCCTAGGATTAGCCAATGAACATATAATTAGATGATCTAGTTGTATACATATTAATATTAGGTTTCAGCAACCATTGAAGATATTCAGGTAATAAGCCCAACAGAACTTTATAAATAAAAATATACCAGTGAGTTTTCCGTCTTTTATGCAATGATGTCCAGTTCAAAAGGGAGCATAATTCGCAATGACGCGTTCTGTAGAGTGCATTAGTAATCAATCTAATTGCAGCATGATACAATACATCTAATTTGAAAACAAAAAAAAATAAGTCTAGATTTAAATTTCTTCTGGAGATTCGTTATGTGTATAGAAAAAGTCATGGAGCTATTAAGCCAGATTCCGAGGTATTTATATGAAGATACTACCTCAATCTTTGCCCCATCCGAAGTTATAATGTCTTTACTATGTTGTTGTTTTTGTGCTATTTAAAACTAAATTCAGGTCATTAAAAGCTTCTCGAATATTATTAAAACTATCCTGTGCCTGTTTTAGAACGTCATCGTATGACGATCCCACAGCATAAAGAATAGTATCATCTGCATATAAGTAAATATAATAGTAATAATAATAATAAAAACTTTATTTTATAAAGCACCTTTAAAAGCAGCTTCTCAAAGCGCTGAGCACAATGTAATCAAATACAATAAAAGCAAACCAAAATCAATAAGCAAATGCAAGTTTAAAAAATATGTCTTATGTTGAACTTTAAAACCATCTTAATTCTGAACTCCCCTAAGTTCAAGAGGCAGAGAATTCAAAAGGGACAGGGGCATAGAAAGAGAAAGCCTTGTCACCAATATATCTTTGACGTGATTTGAGGAACAACCAACAAGTTTGAAAAAATAGGATTTTAACAGTGCTCTGGACAAAGAATCAAAAGACAGATTAGCATCAAAAATAACTCCAAGCTTCCTAACTCGACTCTGGACTTCCAAAACAGAGCCATCCAGAGTCAGGGACAGATGGCCGGCATTAGAAATTTGATGACGGCAACCTATAAGCATAACTTCAGTTTTATCACCTGTTCAAACCTCAATAAATTATTATCCATCCATGTCTTAATCGCAGTAATGCAGTCCGACAAATAAGCAATGTCTATAAATCTGCATATTGTCGGCATACAAATTATAATTTGCAATTACAAAACAATACAGGTATTCAAGGGCAGGCTTTTAGATGGTTTAGATCATACCTGTCCGATAACTACCACTTTGATTATTTAAATGGCGAGGCATCTCAATTATCACCAGTAAAGTATGGAGAACCACAAGGATCTGTCCTAGGTCCTCTGTTATTTTCATTATATATGTTGCCCCTTGGTAATATTATTAGAAAATACAGGATTAGTTTCCATTGTTATGCTGATGAAACTCAACTATATATCACAACAAGACCAGATGAAACCTCTAAACTATCTAAGCTAACGGAGTGTGTTAAACATGTAAAAGATTGGATGACCAATAATTTTCTCCAATTCAATTCAGATAAGACAGAGATGTTACTTATTGGAACCAAAAAAACAGTACACAGAATCTCTGGATTCGTGGAGTCGTGGCCTAATGGATAGAGTGTTGGACTTGAAACCCGAGGTAACCCAAGTTTGTGGGTTCGAATCCCGGCTCTGGCAGGAAGTGTCCACGACTGAGGTGAGACCCTTGAGCAAGGCACCGAACCCCCAACTGCTCCCCGGGCGCTGCACTGTCGGCTGCATACTGCTCCACTTGGATGGGTTAAATGCAGAGAACACATTTCACTCCTCATTATACTCTGTATAATTGTGTATGTGACAAATAAAGCTCATCTGAGCTTAATTTGTATTTGTCTTGGATCACAATTTGCCACTAGATGGATGTACTGTTACTTCCTCTACAATCACAAATCTGGGTGTTACATTAGACAGCAACCTATCTTTTGAAAATCATATTTCCCATGTTACAAAAACAGCATTCTTCCATCTTAGAAACATTGCCAAGCTACGGAACATGTTAAGTGTTTCTGATGCAGAAAAGCTAGTTCATGCATTCATGACCTCTAGACTGGACTATTGTAATGCACTGCTAGGTGGTTGTCCTGCATCTTCAATAAACAAGCTACAGATAGTACAAAATGCTGCGGCTAGAGTCAAGAAAATATGATCATATTACTCCAATTTTACAGTCTCTGCACTGGCTACCTATTAAGTTTCGTATCAGTTACAAAATATTATTACTTGCCTATAAGGCCCTAAATGATTTAGTTCCTGCGTACCTAACTAATCTTCTATCACACTGCAATCTAACCCCCTCCCTAAGGAACAAAACTCTGGACTCTTGGTAGTACCTAGAATAGCAAAGTCCACTAAAGGAGGGAGAACTTTTTCATATTTGGCTCCTAAACTCTGGAATAGCCTTCCTGATAACTTTCAGGGTTCAGACACACTCTCTCTGTTTAAATCTAGATTAAAGACACATCTCTTTAGCCAAGCATTCATATAATGCATCTCATAATCTTGTACTGCAGCTATAGCTGATCAAATGCACATTATTATGCTTTAGCTTGGGTTGAACAAATAATTTTTGCTTGGATGGAACAACAGCTACGCTAATTGTCTTTATTTGTTTCTCTGTTTCTGCCACGGAATTATAGATTAACATACCATGGTAACTAGGAATTACACAAGCTTCAGTCTGGATCCAACCCTTAAATGATCTGAGATGACCAAATACATTTACATTTATATTTATGCATTTAGTAGACGCTTTTATCATATTTGCATATTTTTACATATTTGTTTTTGTCAGTATGTGTGTTCCCTGGGATTCCAACCCACAATCTTTGCGCTGCTAACGCAATGCTCTACCACTGAGCCACAGAAACACCTGAGAAGAGATGATGACAACCCCTCGGAGGACCTCAGAGGAAGCCAAACCTCAGACAGTATACAGAATTAAAAAAAGTTTGCCATAAGTTAAATATTTTAAGTTTCTGCAATTTATACATCTATTGCAGAATACTTTATCTCCTGTAAAGCTGCTTTGCAACGACTGTATCGTGAAAAGCGCTATACAAATAATATTTAACTGAATAATGAAGGGCGAGCGATCTCAAAAGGCGGACCTAAATGTGACAAATAAATGTTAAAAAGTAAAGGGCCTATGACCGACCCCTGAGGGACACCAGTTGAGATAGAGCTAATCACAGACCTATAACCACCCATAGAAACACACTGGGAACGGTCAATAAAATAAGACCGCAACCACTTCAAGGCAGTCCCAGACACACCAAACACTCTTTCAAGAGGAGTAAGTAATAGACTGTGATCCACGGTATCAAACACGGCTCTTAGATCAAGAAGCATAAGAACAGATGTTGCACCAGAGTCAGAAGCCATCAACAAATCATTGGTGACCTTGACCAAAGCAGTCTCAGTACTGTGAAATTTACGAAAACCCGACTGAAAAGGGTCAAAAAGGATAATAACTGAGATGATTACACAAATGTAAGGCAACAATACGCTCAAGTAATTTTGCCAAAAACGGGCAACATTTTTGAATTTTGAAATAGGACGAAAGTTATTGAAATAGTCTAGTGCAACTTTTTCCTTTTTAGGTACAGAGGTTACAGCAGCAATCTTTAATGCTGCTGGAATAACCCCAGTCTGTAAGGAATCATTTATAATACTGAGAACAGCAGGACATAAAGCATCAAAGCAAGATTTAAAAAAGCTATTGGGAATAGGGTCAAGCAAGGAAGTGGTAGATTTCATGCTAGATACCTCCCGTTTAAGAGTCTCAGTATCGAGTTGAGGAAAGTTAATAAGAGAAACACCAGTAAATCTCAGGTGAAACAGAAATTTGTTTACGAACATGATCAACTTTTGAATTGAAAAATGTAAGAAATTAATTACATAACTACTGAGAAACAGGTATGGTAGAAACAACATAAATGCGAAGCAGGCAAATTATAGTTTGAAACAAGTGTCAACCTTGGTTGTTTTCAATAGTCTAAGAAAAAGAAGGAGATATTGCAGACTCAATTAATGCTCTGTAATCACCCAGAATATCCTTCCAAAGCTAGATAGCAAACATTCAAGCCAGTGAGATGCCATTTACACTCCATTTTCGGACAGGCAACTTTCTTTGTGTGCAGATTGTCACTATATAATGGAGCAGAAAGAGCAAAAGTAACCTTGCATGTCTTCAGATCAGCAAAAGTGTCTAAGTTAGCAATAAGTGTATCATTCAACTGTGAAACTTTCTCGTCCAACGATGTTAAATGCAAATCACCTAAAATGGAAATGACAGGATTTGAAAAAGCAGTTTGATCAATAGATTTCCACTTCCGGAAAGTTACAGTTCTAGGGGTAAGCACACTTGGTCTATGTAATTCCAGATCAAATAAGACAGCTGAGTGGTCCTACAGACCAATGTCAACAGATGATAACTGAGATGCAAATGAGCCATTTGTAAGCACAAGATCCAGTGTATGACCTTTGCAATGTGTCGGACATGTTACCAATTGCGAAAAGTTAAAACAGTCCCAGTAAAGATAGAAATCCCTTTTGCCACTGCAGAGTCACGTTGGTCCACATGAATATTAAAGTCCCCCACAATAAGGATTCTATGGAATTTTGGGGTCAGCATTGTCAAAGACTCCGCAAAATCAGACATAAAAGCTGCATGAGACTTATTTTTAGGTGGTTTGTAGACAGTAGCAACGATTGTAGAAGCAGAGCCAGAGACACTTAAGACCAAGCACTCAAATGTTGAATATTGAGGAATGGTCAATTGTATACAGAAATAATACCGCCACCTCTGCCAGATGACCTCGGGAGGTTTAAAGATCCAAATTCGAATTCATCTTCTTTATGCCACATTTCAGTTAAAAACAGAAAGTCCAAGTTTTTATTAGAGATTAGATCAGCTAAGAGCAGCGCCTTATTATTCACAGAGCGGGCATTAAACAATGCAGCATGAATCGGGCTATGTGATGAAGACGGCAGTGGTTTATCCATCAGAGCAATTTAGGTTTGCTTACTACAGATAACCTGAGAAATATTAATATAAATTGAAAACAGAGTTGATACTAACACAGAGCCCTGAGGGACCCCTTTATTAATAGTTAACGGTTCGGAGAATTGTTGGTCAAATGGAGAATTTTGGAATAAATAGTTAGAAAACCAAGATAGTATTTGTATGTCTAATTTAACCTTACGTAATCTGGATAACAAAATAGAATGATAAACTGTATCAAAAGCTTTAGCGAGGTCAATAAAAATAGCTGCACAAAGTTATTGTGTTTCTAACACATTATAGATACCATTCGTAACTGCTGTAGTACAACTAAATAAATACCGAAAGCCAGATTGGTCTTGAGATAAAATGTTATTTGTATTAAACAACCATATCAATTGCTTATTAATACATTGTTTACATCACCTTTGCAACACAAGGCAAGACTGAACTTGGACTGTATGAATTTGGGTCGGTTTTATCACCACTCTTAAAGACAGGAGATACAATACGGTTCACTTTTCATATTTTAGGAATTTCAGCTGTATAAATAAATTCAAAATATATGTTAAGTGTTCAAATATAATTTATATATATCTAGATAATAGATATAGATAATAATCTAAGGTATCTAGACCAACAGGCTTTTTTGAGTTAAGTTTATGTAATTAATGCCAGACCTGTGGCTTATTAACCGGTTGTAGAGAAAACAGAGCAGGCGCCAGCGCAGCACTGATGCGGGGGTGGCTGAGGTAACGAAGGGGGGCGATGATGTAGCGCAAAGAAAATAAAAACACAAAAAAATATATGTGGCCCATTCACGTATTTGTCGGACCGTAAACAAACCTGCCCGCGCTACTACTACAACTATTAGAATACTGGGTTCACTCACTCAAATAGTGTTTTGGTCGCGAGACAGGTCAGTCGAAGTTATTTTATTTTTGTATTTATTTTCAGTGCCGTATTTTAGAATGATTTATTATACGCGGAGAAGCTGCTATAAAAGGCGAGAATGCAGCATTCAAATTCAAAGACATCCGTAGCGCATTTACTTTGAAATACAATGGAAAATACCGCAGTGGAATGAAGAATGTGTTCTGAGTGAATTACTCGACTAAAAGATAGCCTACTTACAGATGGCAGATTATAATAAAACAAAATTGTATCAAATTCGAAAATCTGACGTCAGGAAATAACATGTCTTAGTGCAGCAGTTTTACCCCAAATACAGTCTACTACAGACAAGTGATACCACCACCACAACCACCAGAAATACTTAATTGTGTCTGTTTTACAATGAAACCATGGGCGTAAATCCCGGGGGGGACGGAGGGGACATGTCCCCCCCCATCCGAGGGTTGTCCCCCCCAAAAAAAATATTTAAAAAAATCACACTCTCTATTGTGAAAAATATATGTATGTATACCTACAATAATTTAAGTAGAAAAAAAAAAACAAAAAAGTGCTTTTCGAAACAGTTGAGTTCCCCCTCCCCTTCCTCACAGTGGTTTGGCCCACTGCCTGCTTTCCCAGTTCATCTCACCTACTCCACACACGAGTCAGGTGTGTGGCTGCGGCTCAGTTAATGTTGAACTCCAGTAAGTAGGGTACTTTATTCACTTTAAATAAAGCGATTCTCTTTAATGTAGTTGATGCAGCAGACTCATTCATAAATTAGTTGCGGCAAAAAAGCTCATTAACGTTACCGATTTAATTTTCCAAGAATCTGCTATATTAGCGATTAAAATATTACTTATCTAGTTAACGTTAACTTGTTTACAATAGCTTGTTGCATAGTGCAATGCAACTTATGGGGGTTTTCCACTGACTGGTACCAGCTCGGTTCGGTTCAGTTCGTTTCTGCTCTGTTTCGGACCTACAGTGTTCCACTACAACTGGTTGCTATAGCGACCAAACATTCTGAGAAGCAGCACGAGCAGAGCGCTCTAAGCTGAGGTAAACAACCTGGCATCATTACAATCGGCAGCATGGATGAAATAAAAGGGATTTTATTTCTTATCCTTGGTTTGTGGCTGTTTGAAATGTGCTGATCTGCTTTGTCATTGAACCTGAGAAAAACTTTGAAAATAACCATAATGACGCAGTCTCCGTGCTACAATAATAATGATAGAAGCAAAGTTTTTCACTGTGGGGACATATCTTTATAAGTACAATTTGACTGTATTATTTGTGTCCCCTTCAAAAATTGCTCATGATAAATGTTATATTTATTGTCCCCCCCTACTGTTAAATGAAATTTACACCCATGAATGAAACACAACTTAATGCGCCCGATTCCCTGACATAACACATTCATTGCGGCCCATTTAACAGATGCATCATTTTAATTTTAACAAATTGAACAGCAACAAACAATACAGCAAAATAATCAACTAACTACGATAATCTAGCCCTCTATTAAACATTACAACATTATTTCATCATACCTTTAGCTTAGTCAGTAGTGCTGCATAATGCCTGCATTTAGTCGAACCGCTTGCTTGGGAAGTTTGTGTGTCAGATGGAAAAATTTAAATGCAACTTTGTGAAACAGACTGTCCTAAATGTTTGCTATAGTAGCATCATGTTAATGCTCGAAAGCCTATTCATTTGACAACTGTGCTTAAGTAAACTATTATATTTAATAAATCAAATCTATTTTCACACTCATCTTGAGTGAGGGGGCAACGTTTTTTTATGTGTCTTCGTTTTATTAATATATTGTCTAGGAACATGATTCTCAAATAAATTACTTGCTTGGATAAAATGCTTATTTAAAAGATCTGCTACTTTTGCTTCTGTAACAACAATATCTTCACTCTTATGTGAAACAGGTCCCTGTGGTAACAGATCTTTATTTTCTAGTTATTTTACTGTACTCCAATAAGTTCTTGGATTTTAGGAACATTTGGAGAATAGTTTTTTTTATAATACTCAGATTTCTCTACATCTATTACATTTATTTAGATGTTGTCTAAAAACAATCCAATCCGTCTCAGATTTTGAATATTGTGCTTTACACCATTTTATTTTTTATTTTTTTATGTAGTAACGTAAATCGATTCTGGATTTATCCATGGGCTGGAGCGATTTTTATGTCGAATAGTTTTTATAGGGGCCTGTTTATTATTAATAATACTAAAAGTTTGATAAAAAAAAATAGGACCATGCACATTAAAGTGACTTTATGTTCATTTGCTGCAGCTAAATCATGTAGAAAGGCTTGCTCGTTAAAGTTCTTAAAAGAATGTTTCAACTGAACTACAGTTAAGCGTACATCTTTTCCATATACATGCTATAAAACAGTGGCCTCTGATATCATTACAGAAGACATCATATTGATACCGATCTGGAGTGTTTTTTAAAATACCATGTAAGACAATAGCATTATCGAAACATTTATTATCATACTTTGTAGGTTTGTTAATAATCTGTGTGAGATTAAGATTATCAAATTGAAGCGAAACATGATCATGGGGATGAGGAAGGAATTATTTCTTGCCAGAGTTGAGTTTGAGCTGAAGCATCATACATCATGCTGAAACTACATCTAGATTTCCATAGCCTCCGTGCTCACATTCAACCAGGAAGAGAGAAAAATAGAGCAGGAACATGATTCTTATGTTGTATCCTCGATTATTCCAGCTCTGGGCGATATGTTTTAATAATGAGCCGCTTCTCTCGCAGAAGTCTGCAGCTTGCCAGTAATGCCTGCTTCACATGTCAGCTTGTGCTGCTTTAATCTCAAGCTCATTACAGAGGAGCGGGGCGAGCAGAACACAACACAAGCCCGTGGTGTTGAATTACTTTTCCACAGACCTACACACTCGTCAGGACCCCTGAGACGCAGGAGCCACACACACCGCCCGCTTCAAGTTTACTGGGCTTCTTTATTGAGTTTGTTTCCCATGCCGAGGGAGAAAATTTACTGGCAGGTCAAAACAGGGCTGAAGAGAAGAACTGCACATTTCCCCCCTTCCTTTATCCATGCAATTTATAGCATGAACTATGGTGTTTTAGTGCTTGCAAGATGCAAGGGTCTCATGGAGCGTAAACCTGAGTGCATGAGACCTACAGGTCACAGCAGCACTTCTCAAAGGTTATCTGAGAGCGGATGCACAAGCAGATTATTGCAGAAATCCCATGATTTCACTGATGTTTTATGTCCTGCCATCTTTACTGCTTTATAAATAAGGACTGAGAGACTGCTGTCGTCATGTATCGTACACAGTCAGCGCTCTTGGAGGCCTTTGGCTGTTCATTTGCATGAATTGCTCAGGCAGATAATGACGCGGGACGTTTCCTCCGGCCCGAGCAATGACTGTGGCAGCTGATTCAATTACATTTGCCCAACCTGGATTCATTCCATCACAACATTAGAATGCCCCATCTACAGATTTACTTAAACCGGGATTAAATTAGGCGCAGCTTCTCCTGGTGACGGTGGATTTATTGGATTAGGCTTGAAATGCATCTCATGCAGACTCACGCATGAACTAGATAATCTTTAGCATTAACTGATACAGGAGATGATGCACAAGAAGTTTCAAAATCAACATGAAATCTGAATTGATCATTTTTACATTTTCTTCATGAAAATTCCTGGTCTTAATGCACATAATTCATAGATGAACTCATAAAATTATAATAATAATGTTTGGGTCCTATGAAATCATTGCATATGTATGTATGTATGTGTTTGTTCCCTTTAGTTTTTTTTTTAGTTTTTTTCATTTTGGTTTAATTATTATTATTATTATTGTTTAATTACATTTTAATAATATAAAATAAGTCTAATGAAATGTATTCATAACACTTTATTTAACAATATATTGGCAAAATATTAAAAAGTCTGTGTTTTACATTCTAATTATTCATGGCTTATGTGTTTTATAATTTCAAACACATTTAAAACATCATCAAAAACAGTGGTAATCAAATAAGTGTAAAACTACCAATTTAATTTTAAATTGAATGAAATTAAAATTTGAACAGTTCCTTTCCTTTTTTGGCAAACAAAGTGCTGACCAACAGAGTTGGACATTAAATACATGTAGAAAAACATGTGATATCAAAATATTTGATTATATTTTTTCAGAAATGTTTCATTTATATTTATTACACTTTATCATGTGTTCATATAGTGAGACACAGATGAGTGTCAGGTGCAAACACACACACACACACACACACACACACACACACACACACACACACACACACACACACACACACACACACACACACCAAGCAGCTCCACATCCACACAGCAGTGCTTTATTATTCACACACAATCCATATCACCATTTGATGAAGTGCACAGCCCTACATTTGATTCATTCATCTAACATTTACCAAATTCCATGACATTCAGTGTTAAAGTAAATCCCATGCAATGACTGGATTCTGAAATGTTCTGCATCATGGAAATCACTGGGCATTAGTTTGCCTTCATAATCTTTCATTAAAGTAATACAAATTATGACTTGCTGCTGCTCTGAAATAATCACTCCATCTGTGATCTGTTCCTTCAAGCCACCTACTTTTATTCCAAATGCAATCGATTTCCAGTGGATAAAATCAATCTTGCCTGATTCTCTCAGAAACGTCTTTCAAGAATCCTGTTTATTCTGAAATCTGACAGATCTTTAATAAATCCTGAATTGCTAATAACCAGTACAGTAGGAAATTTACAAAATATATTAATGGAACATGATACTTAATATGCTAATGATTTTTGGCATAAAAGAAAAATGTATAATTTTAACATACAATGTATGTTGGCTATTGCTACAAATATACCCCAGCGACTTAAGACTGGTTTTGTGCTCCAGGCCAGGGTCACAAATGTTAAATAGTCATTTGAAATACAAAAATAAAAAGATACTTTAAATGTTAAATTAGAACCACCAGTAGGTGTCAGCAAGTCACTCATAAGTGAGTCATTGCGATTGAACAGAATCATTAAAACGGTTAATTCATTCAGGAACAAAACACGTCATTGCTCAGAGTCAGAGACGCAAAACTGTGTATGGTGGCTGTGTTTGGTATTATTTTTGTTGTCGAAATAGAGCAAAAACAGGCAATATGGTGTCCAAAACGCAAGTCTCTTAATTAACTTATTGTTTTTTGAACTGTTGTAAAAAGCAAAACTACAGGCCTATGTAATCATGGTGATTTTTTTGAGAAAAATTCTTCATGTGATTTTGACTTACTATATTAAATTATATAAATATATATATTTTCTGCTTCTATATCTTCAATTTTGTGATCATTCTAAACGCATTTTAACAGACCGAATCACGCAGTGAAAGAAAGCAGTCCAGATGCACGCGGATTAGTCTAATCTAACGTTACTAGATTTCACGGCACACTGTTTAGAGTGATTTGTTTGGTTTTTGGCAAAATACTGATAATGTCAAATCGCACATCGTTAAAACAACAATTATTATATTATCTCAGACGATATTGCACACCCTGCACCACTGTCTTTTTGGCTCATTTGTGCAAAACCTTTTGTTAAACTGTTAAAGCTTAATTTTAACCACCAATGCAACGATGTAAGTATTTACCTTACGTTACCTCTACATGCTAGCGAAGGGCGATGTCGAGATGTTATAAGCTGCTAGTTCGGTCTCCCGAGGCAAACACAGCTTACACTGCATAATAGAGCATGAATATATGGCCAGGGGTTCACTTCATTTCCTTCGAGTTCAACTTCAGCAGAGTACGACGGGGTCTGGTTTTCAGCTGGGTCTGCACCATTAACACCTGTCTTGTCCGTCTGCATCTTTCTTGTGATTTTAGCGCCTGTTTCTTCTTCTGCCCATTATTTACTGCAGTTGTTTCCACGGAGCGATTTTTTTTTACTCAGTAACGAATGTGTTTTAAAATGTAGCGAAGTACAATACTTCCCACAAAATATAATTAAGTAAAAGTAAAATTACAGATTAAAAAAAGTATTTAAAAAAGTACAAGTACACAAAAAAGCTACTCAATTACAGTAACGCGAGTTAATGTAATTCGTTACTTTCCACCTCTGGTCTACAGGGTTTCAATGATACTGCTCATTTTCCAGTGTGCTAACCATACATTCATACTAGCTGTATATAAAGATTACTCACTTGTCTGTGAGTAATGCTTGCCGTTTCATACTAGTAATCTGTACATTTTATATTCACATTTACATATTTGGGAGACACTTTTATCCAAAGCAACGTACACTGATTTTTTAAGGCATATATTTGATCAGTTCATGCATTCAATGGGAATTTATCCCATCACCTTGGTGCGGCTAATGCAATGCTCTACAGAAACGACAAGCAATATATAAATATATTGTTCTATCTCTGTCCCTAATAGCGTAAGACATATACAAGTGCCCTCCAAAAGTATTGGAACAGTAAAGACAAAATTGCTCTGTTGGCTGTGGAGTCAAGACATTTATAAAAATAAAAAAAAAATGAATATGAGACAAAACTACAGAATGTCACATTTTATTATTGGGTGATTCAACACATAGCTGTTTTACCAGCTAAGAAGTTCAGCACTTTTAGAGTTTCATCCCCCGATCTGATGAGAGCAAAAGTATTGGGACAGTTGCCTCACATGTCTTTCTAAGTGATCAGCTGTGTCCTGTTTCATTAACTATTCAGGTATTAAAAGCTGGGAAAGTGTCGTATCAATTATATCCATTACTTCTGTATTCCGAATCTAGCATTTGATGATGACACACTCAAACCAGGATGAAGACAAGTGAGCTGACTTTGAGAGAAAAGCAAGCAATTTGGATGCTTAAAGAAAATAGGAAGTCAATTAGAGCTATAGCAAAAACAAAGGGCATGGAGAAATCATGAGTTTGGAAACCACCAGTGACACCAGCAACAAACAACTTCCTGATCAGCTGAGAAAACATCAGTAGTTGATGACAGACAAATCATAAAAGCTGTGCAAATGAACCCTAAAAGACGTGTCTTTAAAATCACCAACAACTTCCAGAAAGCTGGAGTGATGCTCTGACAATCTACTGTCCTCAGCAGACTTTGACACAGAATTACAAAGGCTTCACAGCAAGATGCAAACCTCTGACAATACCAAAAATAGAAAGGCAAGATTAGAGTTTGCAAAAAAGCACAAAGGTGAGCCAGAAGAGTTTTGAAACTGTGTTTATGGACCGATGAGACAAAGATGAACCTTTATCTAAGTGATGGCTGCAAAAGATCCCAAGCATACAGCCTCCTCTGTAAAGCATGGTGGAGGTGGTGTCATGGCAGGGCATGCAATGCTGTCTCTGGAACAGGCCCTCTCAACTTTACTGATGACTTAATTTGCCACCAGATTCATTGGGAAGTGCTTCATATTGCATCAGGACAATGACCCAAATAACCCTGTCAGTTCAGTTAAGGAGTTTATAAGGGAAAATAAATGGAAAGTCTTAAATTGCCCAAGTCAATCTCCAGATTTAACATGAATTTCACCAGCTGAAGAGGAGAGTAAAGGCAGTAGCTCTCCAAAACAAGCAACAATTGGAATTGGCTGCATTAAAAGCTGGGAAAAGTATTTCAAAGGATGAGACCAAGACTCACTGCTGTGAATGTGCACAAGGGATCTGCAACTAAATAATGTATTTTACTATATTATATATGCCTTATGTTCATCTGTCCCAATACTTATGCTCACATCAATGAGTGGGATGAACTTTAAAAAATGCTCTTTTTTTAATTTGGTAAAGCCAAAATTAAATTGTGTTGAAACGGATAATAATAAAATGTGACATTCTGTAGTTTTGTCTCATATTCATCTTTTATTCATATTTGCAAATTTCTTGTCTACACAGCCAACAGAGCAATGTTGTCTTTACTGTTCCGATACTTATGGAGGGGACTGTATATACTGAACAAAATTATAAACGCAACACTTTTGTTTTTGCCCCATTTTTCATGAGCTGAACTCAAAGATCGAAGACGTTTTCTATGTACACAAAAGGCCTATTTCTCTCAAATATTGTTCACAAATCTGTCTAAATCTGTGTTAGTGAGAACTTCTCCTTTGCCGAGATAATCCATCCACCTCACAGGTGTGGCATATCAAGAAGCTGATTAGACAGTATGATTATTGCACAGGTGTGTCTTAGGCTGGCCACAATAAAAGACCACTCTAAAATGTGCAGTTTTATCACACAGCACAATGCCACAGATGTCGCAAGTTTTGAGGGAGTGTGCAATTGGCATGCTGACTGCAGGAATCTCCACCAGAGCTGTTGCCCTTGAAATGAATGTTCAGTTCTCTACCATAAGCCATCTCCAAAGACGTTTCAGAGAATTTGGCAGTACATCCAACCGGCCTCACAACCGCAGACCACGTGTAACCACACCAGTCCAGGACCTCCACATCCAGCATCTTTACCTCCAAGAAAAAGTCTTTGATCTTTGAGTTCAGCTCATGAAAAATGGGGGCAAAAACAAAAGTGTTATGTTTATCATTTTGTTCAGTGTGTATATATATGTGTTATTTATAATAACAGAAATAATGCAGCTGGAACCCTGATAATGCGTGACGTGATGTATTCATGTGCGCTCAGTTCTGAAAACTTTAATTTTTTTAAGCCAATCACCTGAACCATAAAGACCATGTGGCTAATGATTCTAAACACAACAATTTTCTCCATAGAGGAACAGATTTTGAAGGATAACTCATTAACCTTTAAAGACAGACCTACTGTGAGCTAAGAGATTGCTAATATATGGTGTGATTATATATAATCATGTTGTCCAGCATAATCATGTTTAATTAGCAAACTATGCCAAAACAACACTTTAGCTCTGCTCACTCTTATTTTTATATCAAGAGCTGCATCCCAATTTTTATTATGGAATTGTGGACATTTTTTCATGCAGCTGCCGCAGCTGGAGGGGGAGGGGCTCAGACTCCAATATGAATGACCAAATAACCTTATATAATTCATTCACTACACGGCTGAGTGCATAGTCTATTAATGCATAGTGCATCATGGTGCATCGTTTGGGTCACAAGTTGATTTATTGTTTTTAGTTCAATTAAATGTAATTTGCAATGCTTCATGGGATTGTAGTTCTTTGTCTTATGTCTTCTTGTCTGATTTTACTTTTACTTTAATTTGACTTTTTAGTCATTTAGCAGACACTTTTATCCAAAGTGAATTACAAATAAGAAAAAGTAACTGAAACTATAAGTTAAAACTCCTTAAATACTATATATACACATTTAAGAAAATGACAAATGCATACGACTACATTTCAAAACTAAACATTTAAATGAAAACAAAAAATAAAGCTTAAATCTATTCAAAGTATAAAAGTATAAGGATCAGTGAATAGAGTATAAAAATGATTCTAACATGACACTAAGCCAAACAACCATATATATATACACAGGTATATGTTATTTCATTTCCATGTAGTATGTTGAACTAAAATAAAATACTAAACTAAATCTAAAGAAAATACCTATAAAGACATAATAAATTCAGACATAATTTATCTGAAATTAAAATAGATAAATCAAACGGCAGTAGTTCATCAGTAATCCTAAAAAAATAACACTGCCAAACACACATGCTAACAAACAACAACTTA
The DNA here is from genome assembly GCA_027474115.1 of Schizopygopsis malacanthus. NCBI lineage: Eukaryota > Metazoa > Chordata > Actinopteri > Cypriniformes > Cyprinidae > Schizopygopsis > Schizopygopsis malacanthus. Next base: position 27,383,130 of record CM049872.1, read on the forward strand.
CACATAGTAAGAACTGGTTATAAAAACTAAAACAAATAAAAAAGTATTTCTGCTTCAAATCAAAAGGAATAATGTTTACAATTGTTATCTTCGTAAGACTTTAAAAAAATCACGATGGGAAAAATCTGGAACAACAATGGGGAAAAAGCAAAAGTCTGTTTCACACCCTGAACAGACACTAGTTCAACACTGACTATACTATTTTCACTATTTTATGATTATCCTAACAGTTATTCATGTTTTGTTTAGCTTCAATTTAGCTTGATTTACTTTTATTTTCCAACCAATCATTCGGTCATGTGTTTGTGTTGATGGTGAGCTCCAGTAGTGCACCAAGGCTATGGAAAGGTCTCGGCTGTATCTTGTTAAAGTGAGAGCCCACTGTGTCTGTCCCTGTGGGCTCAGAATCTCATTGCTCCGGCCCAGAATCCCCTTCTCCATGTCAGGCCGGTGATGGACAGGGGCTCGCGGGTCAACAGTGAGGAGCTTTAGTGGACTTATGAAAGCAGTATCCCCTGGTACTGCCATAACAGACTGCAGCTCCATCAGCGTCATTCACCCCCAGAGCCGTGAGAGCGTGTACGCTCCCTATAAGAATGAAACAATCTGAAGTGAACAGCAAACCTGTCTTACACATTAGCTGCCCGCCTTCAAGTTTCATGGGATTTGAGCAGAGCAAACAGAACGCGTGGTCTTTGTTTTCGGTCTAGGTAATAAGGAGGAAGCAAGGAAGAAGTGTCGGTGTAGAACAAACAAGCCAGGGTGTTTGCAGAGACTTGCTAATGGGACGTTTCCCAGAGGACATCACTCACAGCAGCACTGAGACACATCCGGCTCGCCCTGCCATAAATCTCTGCTTTAAACACCATCACTCCTGCGACCTTGAGGAGAGTTCATGGCACACAGTGGTCAGTCTCTGTCACAACTTCTTCGTTCTCTCTGAATGCCAAATATTCTTTATATTCCGGTCATGTGTTTTCAAAACTAGAATTCAGCTCTTTTTATACAGTTTAGAGGCTTAAAGATCAACTTTACTTGTGTGCATTTCCCCACTAAACCAATTTTATTCACAGACAGATACTTATTCGTGGCATTTCATAAGGCATTACTATCGCTCAAATGTGACTAAAGTTATTGATCAGTTGATTATTATCATTATGACGAGTTTTGCACAAGCAAAAACAACTCAATTTGTCTTTATAAAATGTAAATATTAAGGTAACACTTTATATTAATGGTCCTCTTTAGACATTCTGCTCACTATAAGTAACTTTGCAACTCCATTACAACTAATAGTCATTACCGTATTAGTGACTGTCTGCTTAATATGTGCTAACACTTGATTTTAAATGATATTCTACTGACTATAAGTCATTGTGCTAGTACAAGTCACCTACTAACCTAACAGTATATACATACTCTTATGAGAGTTACTGCAGCTGACATGTAGTCACAAAGCTACTTATAGTCAGAATAATTTCTAAAGGGGATCATCAACTTTGGACTCCATGAGACTACTGTCTTATCTCTGAATATTGGTTTAGAGAAATAGGTGCAACCATATTTGTTTTGTTGTAGTGTTCTTTTAATCCCAAATCACACGAAGATGTAATTATTATTATTCAGTTGCATGCAATGTTTTATTGCGAATCTGACAGTATATCACCCAATCCCTGCAGCAATGGGCTGAAACACATAATAAAGTTAAAGGGATAATCATATTTCATTCGTATAGGTGTTATTATTGTGTGGCTGTAATTATGCAGTAGTCCAATCACAGCTCATCTCCCAAGGCTTCTGCGTCCTGACCGCACCAAGGACAGAATTAATAAAGGATTCGGTGTTCATCCTCTCCCGACTGTTGGATATTTCTACGCTGAAGGCTAATTGTGTCTCATTTTGTTGAGCTTACTCTCATTGTACAAGTAAATATGTAATCACTGCCAATCTGACATTTACAGCGGGCCATGTGAGGGCTTTGAATTGTATGATGAACTTCAGACTGCTGTAATCACTAAGTTAAAGCTGATGTGTGTTTTCTCTTTTTTCTTAGTTACATCAAAGTAAATTGGTTTCCTGATGAGTTTAACCCTCTGGGGTCTGAGTGGTTTTTTTGGGGGGGGCGATGGAGATGTTTTGACATGCGCTGACATTTGTGCTTTTTCAGTATCTTATAAAAATATGAATGGATCAAGATTGCACTGTTTTCAGCACAAACTGTGCATAATATGTAAGCATCATGCATGTGCATTTGTGTTTTTGAGAAAACAACATTAATGCATGGTTAGTGAAAAAATACAATACAAATTTTAAAATGATCCTTCACACCAAGAACGATAATTATAACTATATTAGAGTCCACACCAGCGGAAAATGTAATTCTGTTTATTATAAGTGAGCTGTAGTTTTGTCGTCTGCAACTTTAAATGCTCAAGCTCCTTAAAATTGAGTGGATTCTGATCCGAAATCAATGTTGTTATCATTCATCAGGTAAAAATGTATAACTAGTTATAGTTTTGGCTGTAAATGAGCCTTAATATCATGGCTCTGTGTTTGGTAGCAGTCTCATCACTTTCAATTTTCACCAGAAATGAATAGAATTGCATTGACTATCATGCTATGCAATGAGCATAATAATCACTTGGTCACTGCAGAGGGACTGTGTCTATTTCAACTCGGTAAATAATCGCAGTGCACTCCAGAGAAAACAGTCATTAATTTACACATGCACTAAGCCAATAACGGGCCGTCCTTCTGTGGGCGGATCCCACAGTGCTTCCAGAGATGGATGGAGATGAATGGACGTGAGGGTGTCTGCTGGGATTGCTGTGAAATACTGGCTGTGTCTGGGCCAGGACCAGACGGGTGAGATCCTGCACATGAACGTCACATTTTATCGATTGCATGGCTCATAATGAAACATTCATTCTTCATTTTCCCACAGACAGTTCATTTAGGGTATCCCCTACTGTCTTCAAGCCCACTTCAAGATTTAGCTTTCAAGATAATGGATAAATCATCTGATTGATCTTATATTGCATTGTATCATTTTGATTTCTAGTAATAAATGAATACAAATAAACTATAATAAAGCATGTTAGCTTGTTTCAAACAATTAAATCAGACAAGGCAAAAACTAGGGCTGTCAATAAATTAAAATATTAAATTGCAATTAATCTCATAATTATTTGTATAGTGAACATGATAGCGCATTCACTTTGTGAAAAAACTAAATAACAGGTCCATGTGTCAATATAGGTTCAGCAGTGTGTGAATGACACTTAAAAACAAAACTGCATTTTCAAACTGAATTAAAACGGGGAAATGCAAAACAGTTCAATAAATGATGTTTTATTAAACAGACTCACCTCTGTTTGTTGACAGTTTTCCAGCATCCATTCTCCACACTTACAACTATTTCTGTCCTAACCTACGGGGGGGGGGGGGCTACTCTGGGTTCGGGCCAATGTTCAGAGCTTGAAGCCCTATCCTCGTACAGCACGCCAAATACGCCAAATATCTATTATTTTTATTATGTGTCAGTGTGAACTCATGAACCAACAAATCTGTCCTGTTTTCCCAACTTTCCTGTCATATAATGGACATAATCCAATCATCTCTTAATGTTCGGATCCATTTATAGAAATCATAATGGATTAGTTTCAATATCAAACTGAATTAATGTGTTAATGGCATTTAAACGTGCAATAGTGTAACATGCAGTATATTCACTGTATGCATCATTAGTTCATTAATTTGACAGCCTTCGGAAAAACATGCATTTGTTTTTAACTGTAAACAGGCACTAGGAAAACATCTACTAAAAATATAATGAAATACTTATGGAATGTTAAAATGTACATTTGATCAGAACTCTGGACGTGACCCAGACAAACCTGCTGTCTCTGACCAAGAGAAGCACACTGTATCTCAGAGCGTCTCAGATCCGCCGTGTGATGTTTTACTGTTTCTGATCAGATCTGTGCGTCACGATCTGAATCACGTCTGGTGTTTGTCTCATCTGCTCCGTAACACAAGTCACGCTCTCACCTGTCTCATCCGGTTGAGTTTTCTAGTTCTCTTTAGGACATTCATATAGACGGGAAAAATGAAGAGCACCAGTCCATCTGAAGAAGAACAATCTGATTTATATTACATTAATTTGCTGCATCAAACTCTAATAAACAAGCGGTCACTGGTTTCACGTGGTGTAGGTCAACGGCTCTGGGTCGAATGAAGGTTTGCTACACACATTTACATTAATTCAGACTGTTACTGGATGATGCTGTGTGAGATCAATGTGTCCATAAGATATAAACCAGCCCGGTCATTCACAGACATCTGGAGAGTGTGACGGATGCTTTAACTCTATAAATGAGATGAATTTAGTTATGGCTGCATTTGATAATCTGTATCATCTTTATCTGTGAGCATCAAACTGTAACAAATCAGATAAACGCTTAATGCCTGAACTTTAATGGTGTGTGTAATCTGATCAGGTCTTTGCTAAAATCATTTTGTGTTCTTTTGATTCTAGGTTTATTTTAAATGTACACAGAATTTTTTTTTGAATTTATACATTTTTAAGGTAAGTGGTTCCAATCAATTTATTTTAACATTTAAAGTAAAAAAAATGTGTTGAAAGTGAATCAACAAATTCTTTATTCATTTAAATGTAGCTAAAATAAAATTGAATGCAACCACTTACCTTAAAAACAATAGTAAATTCAATGATTTTGTTTTTCAGTGTACGGTGCTCTGAATAAGAGTGTTAATGTGTTACCAAAACTTGCATTTGCAATTAAATCCTATCTTAAGGATGTTTCATTGTATTATTACTGGAAAATAATACAATACTTTTTCATGATTATTTCTCTTGTGACTGAGCAGCTCACTTCAGCGCATCTCTCTTCTTCATGCTCTCTATTGAAGATGTGAGTTATGGTAAAGATGTAAGTGAACTTGCATGCCTTCATTCATATTAAAGAGCTAATAAAATGCTGACATGATGGGGTTTTAATTAAAGTTACCTTTTTTTAAATTATGCTACATGACTAAAAAAAGAAAGAAAAATGCGGTGGTGTAAAATGTAGGAAAACCTGCCTCACACATCCTGAAAAGCCCAAACTAAAACATTTAAATGACTTCCTGGTGTCTGGCTTCAAAATTAATAATTTGAAGATAAAACCTAATCTCCATCAACACTATCTGTGAGACGGTCGCTGCCACAGAAAATCATCAGAACTTGTTATTAAAAAACAAACAAAGTAAAAAGTAATGCACTTAAAACTCCAACCACTGGAACTACATCATCGGTGGAGGAGAGTAAAGTAACAGCACTCCCATCATTACAAGACTTTTATAGTAGCAGTAATCAATAGCATGACACAGATACTGTACATACAGACGGTGTAGTTTCTGCACCAGTAATGTAAACATCAACATATATATGTATATTATTGCAACAAATAATGACTCAACCTGAATATATGATTCAACCTGAATCCAAAAGATTGGATTCAGGTTGATGTAGTTATGAAATCTAACAGCGGTGGTTCATTGACAAGATTGGTCCAACCAGTGGTGTGAGTTTGACCAATCTTGTCAATGAACCACTACTGTTAGATTTCATAACTACATCAACCTGAATCCAATCTTTTACCAATCACTGTTGACTCAAACTCATCTTCCTGAAGCTCACTGGTCACGTGACATTCATGGCTCATGTGACCAGCGCAAATTTCTTGGTATAATTAATGAATGAAGACAGCAGATGTCAAAACTAAACAACTGTCTCTGAGCAGAATGAGAATGAAAACATTAAGACACCAGATACTACAGACCTGCTGATGATATGCCTATAAACACATCCATCCACCATGAACAATCAAGCTACAGATAAATGACTTACAGTTGTCTTTGCACATTAACCTGGAATGCATGAACACATACACTATATAAAAAGAAGCATGGACTCTTGAACCCAGAAGATCCCTTGAAGAGAGTCAGCAGGAGCTGTTTGTAGTTCCTCACTTCAGACTCTCGTTGTCATTTGTTTCATAACAAACAGCATCGCTCCACGCAGTCCTCAGCTCCTACATAGTGATTTACTTTGGCTTGTACCGGCGCTTGCCGCACCGAGATCCATAAATGCATGAGGAAGAGATAAGAGAAGAGATGAAGAGCGAACGGTGAAGGAAACGGACAGAGAAGAAAGAGTGCAGGGAGTAAGAATGAGTGAGAGAAGGCCTGGTCTGATGAATAAAACAGCAGCCGCAGCTCATTGAGGCCCAGCGTGAGTTTATTTCTCTGAATATCAGCTCTCCGTCCTGCAGTCTGCGTCCCGATGACTGGATCTGCAGATCTCCAGATACAGGACCGGATGAACACAAGTCCACCACAGCATGATCAGACTCCTCAAGAAGAGAAACACCGCCAATCCACGGTGAAACTCAAGACAGCTGTGTATAACACATGTGCTTCACTGTAATACTGACACTGTCTTTAATAATACGGTTTCAAATGAACTGAAACAGAGTGTAATTATTGTCCCACACACACGTCAGGATTCAACACAGCAAGACATCTTCACATTCAACTGAAATAATAAGGATATAAGAGTGTAATAATAGCTTAGGGCATTATGAAAAGTCCAGGGAAACATCATAAGGTCTGCATCGCAGATTAACAGCTCCAGTTACACAAAAGTACTCACAAACACACACACACACACACACACACACACAGACATGTTGTTTTTTATGGTTTACGGGGACTTTGCATAGGCGTAATGGTTTTTATACTGTACAAGCTGTATGTGCTATTGCCCTACACCTACCCTACACCTAAACTTAGCCCTCACAGGAGACGGTGCATTTCTACTTTCCCTCAAAAAAACTCACTCTGTATGATTTATAAGCATTTTAAATTATGGGGACACTGAAAATGTCCTCATAAATCACCTTCTCCTTGTAATACCTATGTCATTATACAAATTTGTGTCCTCATAAACCACATAAACATGCCCACACACACACACACACACACACACACACACACACACACACACACACACGTCCACAAACACACACACACGTACACATGCACACACGTACACACACACACACACACAGTATATATTCATGTAGGCCCATAGCTAGATATAATGCAAAATGTATCCTCTAAATTAAAATCCCAGTGTCATATTCTTCTTTTATACAATCTGATAGCTATCAATCGAATGCAACAATAAATTAGAAACATATTTAAACTGACCAATATGTTTAGGTTTCATTTTTTTTCACTTTAAAACTTGATGAAACTTGTACAATAAGGTTCCATTAGTTAACATTACTGTTGCAGTATTTATAATGTTAGTAAAAATACTGTTCAGTGTTAATGTAATCTCAGATCCATTAAATATTAACAGATACAAATTTGATTTTACAGTAATTTATTGTCTTATTAAGATGAATAAATGCTTTAGAAGTATTTTTCATTTTTAATGGTAAATAAGGCAATTACTGTAATTAATGTTAAAAAAAATTACCTTTTTTTAAGTGTGTTACTGTGACAACTTGCCCCAGATGGGGGAGCAGACACTAAGTGTTGTATTTAAGGCTGAAGTGTTGTGTTTATGGAGATGTTTTAACAGACTCTTAATTATCTTATATAAAGGTAAATACTACTAGTGTACATTTATTTTCATAGGAGAGCAAGATACTCATGTATTTTATGTGTGTGTGAGAGAGAGTGTGTGTGTGTGTGTGTGTGTGTGTGTGTGTGTGTGTGTGCAGTTTGTTGCATCTTTATTAAATCTGAACTAATGTATTTGGACCCTATGAAGGGATAGTATGATTTCTGTATATTCAATATATACATTTCCATCTCTGAAAAAAGCAATTTCCAAGTGAACAAACAGCTAAAGATAAAGCATTGTGGCTATGAGATAAACAAACATACAGCCTGATGATGCATGCGCTGATATCTGCAGACTGAGTTACTCCAGCTCAAGTCCATTACTTTCAGGAAACATTGCATTGCTTTGAATCAGATTCCAGTGCTCAGCATACAAACCTGCTGATATGAGGCTTTCTGCGCTCTGTTAGAAAGCACATGAGCGCCTCCTACAGGAGCACAGATGAACATGTCTGATTCCTTCAGTGTTTCCATCTCTCCAGTCCACTGACTCACGGAAGAAAGAGTTGAATGACGTCTTTGGAGCATTCACGTTTATGTGCATGAATTAGACAATGAGTATGGTCCTCAGACCTTGTGATTGACATTTGATGTAGGATTACTTAAAGTCTACCAAACATCCCAGATTCCACTGCACATGATCAAGCCTGTATGTGTACATCAGCCGCTCTCCATGAGGTGTCTTCTGAGATGCATCCAGTGTGTTTGAACAGTGGATTGAGTCTGACTCTTTTATGCTCATACACAGACATTCATTCATTCCTTCGTCAGTCTGATCGGGATGGATGGAGGAGACCACTCTGTACCTGTGCAAATGAACCCAAAAAGATGAAATAAGCGATTGTTCCTATTTTAGTGTCGATGCTCTATAGTCAAGCCACCTTTATTTCTATAGCACTTTATACAATACAGATTGTGTCAAATGAGATTCACAGAGATAACTGAATTGGAAATGGAAACGTATAGGGTTGCATAATTATTCATATATTTTAATCTCTCAACTATCCTTATTTATCCCACATCAGTGCTTCTCAAGTGGGCTAAAATTGTACTTAGTAGTTATTGGCCTAGCGATATGCAAAATATTTATGACATTAGCTCTATAGAAAAACATGCATGGGAAAAACAATAGTGTCTTAGTATTTGACATATATGTGAAATCTGCATAGAATAAAATTGTTTAATTAGAGTTTAACGTGACAACATGACAAAACATAGTGAGAGCATTTTGTCTTAAGTTTATAAGTCATCATATTTTGTGAGCTGTACTAGAATATACATTGCAATTTTTTGTATTGACCATTTAGCAATTTTGGTTGAGACCCATTGGACTGGTCAGTGGTTTCATGCAGAAAATGATGCTGATATTAGGCTTATTTGACAAATGTGATAAACGAATAAGGTTTTAAAGCATCTGGAACATGATCATTTAATTTTTTCCAACAAAACTGATGCAAACAATAAAGCAGTGACTCCAAGGTCATGGGTTTGATTCTCAGGGAATGCATGAACTAGTAAAAAGCAAACCTTGAATGCATAAAAAACATTTGCAAAAAAATGTATGGGACACAACAGTTTCAGGCAATGACATCTGCTTCGCTTCCTTTTAAGCAGAGCTCTTTTGTAGCTGAAAGCTAAAATATTTTTCTTGTTATGCTTTGATGTACTACGCTATTTCACAAATCCAATCAGCAGTGCACAGAAACACACTCGCCGAGTGACAGGAAAGAACGCACTCGTCCAAATCTATGTCGTTGCGTCTCAATGGCTCGTCTCCCACTGGATCTTCAGCTTGAATAGCTATTGTAGGAGCTGTATGCCGTAGCCTTGACTCGCACAATAAGCCGTGAATCTGCTGGAGCTCGTCTGGATCTGGAGAGGCTCAGCTCAAAAGAGAGGCAGCACCATCACGAAGGCCTGTTTGTAAGCTCTCAGATACCTTCCTCAAACGCATTCAACCTGAAGGATGAATACAGGTCAATATCAGCAAGTCCTTTTGAGCGAGACTCTGCGAACTAAACAAAATAAGTGAAAGAATAGTGTCTGTTTGGCTTTTCATTGATGGAGAGAGAATAGCAACTTTCTGTTGAGTTTCAAAATGCAGATGAACTAAAAATGTCATATATTTGAGCTAGAACTGAGCAAAATTAAGAAGCATGACTTCTTGTGTTTAATTACATTCTATTTAAAGGATAAATGTTTTATTGCTCCTTTTTTAGAAAATATTGTGTGTAAACTCAGCCGTTACTATCTCAGGTGACACTCTGCATTTGTTTTTGTTCGGAAACATGTGTTTTCCCCATTGTATGGATTAATCCAATCATTGCATGTGATTTAGGATAATGAAGGATGCTCATTGTTTGAGGGCCGGTAAATTGCTGTTTTTTGCTGCAGATTTATTACCTCATCTTTGGCCAAAACCCAAGAGCTCGAAGGCACTGGATAAAAATAATGCCCGCTAATGGCATCTGGATATTAAATTATGTTAATGTGTCTCAGAACCATTAACAATGTGGCAATTTTTAATAAATTGGGTATCTATTTCTCCACTAATCCAACCATTTGGCTCGGTAAAGCATGAGAGAGGTGTGTTTAATTTAAAGATAATTACTTTGCTAATGTTATTTCTTGGCGTTCGGTCTAATGGGGGATATTATACACTTTAGAAATGTTCTGGTTTTAATAGGGGACAATTATGTGTGCTTGAAACCAGTACCTGGCAGAATGATTAGAGTTGCACAATGACGCCTCTGCTAATAACTCGAGCTGCTTTAATTCACACAATATTGTGCGTTAAAAGAGAAAAAAACATTAAGTACATTGAAATCATCTATACATTTGATATGTTATTTTCTTGTGTCACATCTTGCTATGCAAACATCAATGCATACAAACATATTTATATTAATAATTACAGCATCTGTGTTTATGGGGGGAAACAAATATACGTGTGTATGTTTATGGTGCCGGATAATACTCTGCAATCATTGCCTCCTTGCGTTTCCAATCTGCTCAGCTTTTCATTGTGTATTAAGTGCAGTCCTTATGAAGGGCAGCGCGCTGCATGTTAACATTAGTACACAGTTTGCCAATATCATTGAAGAACTGCAAACAGGCGGATGGATCAGACCTCAGCATCCTCCGTAAGCTGCTTAGTGCTTCACAGCTGCTGGAGGACGTTCCTCCGCTGGCCTTTATGCTCCTCGAGCCCCATTCAAACAGCACATCCTCTTACAGTGAAGATACACACTTACAGACTCACTGCACTAATCTGACAACCTGAGAACAAACAGCGTCAGACTGAAACACAGTGTAATCCACTGTGTGTAGGTGACTCTGTTTATCAGCAGGAGCTTCTGTGTTAATCCTGATGATGAAGATTGAATGTTGCTGCGCTGCTATTGAGATTTGGAGAAGCCTGATAAACGTTCTGTTAGACGCAGAGAGAGAGTCTGCTCTCATCCTGAGACACAGAGAGAGGCGACAGAAGGCCTTAGTGGGATCATAAAGGGTCATTGAGGGTCAACTGAGAATGACTCCTATCACACTGGTCTTCTGAAGAGCACTTGTCTCACAGTATACGTCACATTCACAAGAAACAATGTCTGGTTGAGGCAGTACGCTCTGAAATACAGAGAAGACAACGGAAGGATTATTTTATTCCTCCTCTGTGAGTTTCACTTAAACAGTCATTTGTCCTTTCTTTGGTTTTCATAATTTTGTTGTATAACATTTTATGGGTTTACAGGTTTGGCTAACTAATATACCTTTATTGAAACAAACATGTATGTATGTACTGTATGCATGTATTTATTTAAACATATAAATACATAAATACTGCTAGAAATATGTTTTGGGCCTTAATGTTTGATTTTTGACCAATCAACCGAACTATCGATTGATTAATCTTGATAGATCTGTGAAAGCTTGTTTCCATGATAGATATAATTGTAATATGTGAAAATGTAAATTATGAGAAAGAAAATATTCAATGTATATTTTACAACTGTTTAAAAAAAAATTCAAATGTTAAATTTGAGTTGTGAGATAAAAAGTCACAATTACATTTTCCATTTATGTATGTATGTATTTATTTATTAAATGGTAGAAACTAGCTTTCCTACATATCAGTACCAAAAGCTATTGATGTATGATGTAATTCAACTTAACAATACAAAGTGAGAAATTATAAAATCATCCACAGCGAAACATTTACAATGTTTAGCCTATTATATATCAGTGTTGTTTATCTTTTAATATAATATCTGAATAAAACCACTAAAACACATTATTGGGAAACACGTCATTTGAATTTCCACACATGTAGATGAACGTACATATATATGTTATATTCGTTTACTTGTTTAAAGGTTTTAAGGCGATGCATTGTCCACATGTTTATTGAAGCTTAAGCATGATGTGCTGTGATAAGATTAACTCCAGCCGCTCGATGCCGGAAAACCCATAAACCTCCACAGAAACCGGACCGCTCACTTTGTAATGCAAAACAAGTCCACGCGGTTTCAGAGCGGCCCGTAATGGAATTCACAGAGGCTTTTCACGGGACGCAGATAGCAGCTGTGATTCCATTGTGATCCTCCAGACGTTATACATGTATATCAGGGTGTATATCACAGCTGTCTGAGCCTCAAATCCAGCCAAAACATGACAGCTGCACTGCTTTCTTCACTCGTCCGCAGTTTTCTGTCTTACCTCTGTATTGAAAGAGAGTCAGATAGCATTATACGCCAACACCGGCTGATGGACAGATAGCATTCTGATTTCGTTTTATTTATTTCTCTTGGAATAGGATGGGATTGTTGGGTTCTCATGTGTTCCTCAGTCCCGAGGTCTCGATAACTATTGCTGTTCTGAAATCAGCTCTCCTCATTCATATTAATTTACTTGTGTTTGTAAACCTTAACTGCATCAGTGGAAGTGGAAAGCAGTCCAAAGGTCAAGGAAACACACCTCAAACTCCACTCCAGAATGATATTTCAGACTGCAGACGCACTTAAGCAAGCATTGTTCGGAGAGATGCTGGCGGAGGCCTTTAGAATGATTGCCCTGCCAAAATTTGTATTTTAGAGCGAAAGCATTCGTCGAACCATCAGGTATTTTTCATTTCGCTCGAGCCCCGAGGTGACGCTGGCTTATTACCGGCTGGTGATGCTCTGCCCTGGAAAATGAATGACATGATAAACCACAAAATGCAAAGTAGCTGGGGAATATTCAAGCCTATTCATTGCGCTGGTTCATATTTGATTTGAACAAGCCTGCTCCACAGCTTTCCTCAGGGGCCTCGGTCTCTCTGATAACCGATAACTAAACATGCGGCTCCATCGACGCACACTGTGCCATATGGAAGTCAGATGAGTTTAAGCACACGTCAGTGCACAGGACCAGTGCACATTTCAGACAAAATAACTAAAATGACATTGAAGAGTAATATTGGCTTCGTACTGTATAATAACAACTAATTATAATTGTTTATACCAATTATATTTTATGATGCTTTTGGAGCTTGACAGACACTGGTCTCCATTAAAGTCACCATAGAAGTAAAACAGGATTTATATTTTTGAGAAAAATCGCACTTACGTGTCCTGAAGATTTAGGTTGAGAGCATATGAAACATTTAATCAGTCGACTCTCAAGCCTTAGATTAGAGGCCATCATGAAACAGGCTTCGCCTGCTGATACCCTGAAGGTCCGACGGCGGACAGAGCAGCAGCCGTGTGCGTCCGCATGATTACTTGTGTGCCTTTATTATCTGCAGTTAGGTTATGGCATCTGGAAAATCAGTTCCACAGACACATTAACACTTCAAAAAGCCCCACACTCGCTAATATAATGTTGACTACTTTGATCTGAAACACTGACAAACCCAGCGAGAGAAATTCCCCTGTACCAAGAGAATCGGCCCGCTCTGATGTTCAGACTCACACGGGACATACAAGAGTCACACCACATGACAAGAAAACACACACACACGAACACACAAATACATTTATGTTCAATGCACATCATGAGGAAACTTCAGCTTAAAGCGAAGAGTGTATTTTCAATGGTAAAACATTTTTTTTCTCTTGCATTTTTAATGAAGAGGGAAAAATGCATGGGTCAATCGCACAACATTTAGGACATACAGTATCATAGTACATCCCAAAAATCATGAATATCAAGGAACCTTTGTTTAAATGTCAATGTTAATGTATTTAGTCTTGGCGGAATAGATCTGCTAAGCTGCTGAGGCAGAGACTTGCTGCTGCCAATAAATCCACAATATGCTGCTGTGAGCATGTAAGAAACAGTGCTGCTGCACATATCAGACATATTAATAACCCCCCATACATAGCATATAGTGGGGCAAATATAATAAATTTAATAATTATATAAATAATTATTAATATAAATAATTATTTTCCATTTGATTGCATGAAATAAGCATTTGATACAATAGAAAAATAGAACTTAATATTTGGTACAGAAACATTTGTTTATAATTACAGAGGTCAGACGTGTCCTGTAGTTCTTGAGCAGGTTTGCACACACTGCAGCAGGGGTTCTGGCCCACTCCTCCATACAGGTCTTCTCCAGATCTTTCAGGTTTTGGGGCTGTCGCTGGGCAACATGAAGTTTCAGCTCCCTCCATAGATTTTCTATTGGGTTCAGGTCTGGAGACCGGCTAGGCCACTCCAGGACCTTGAAATGCTTCTTTCGGAGCCACTCCTTAGTTGCCCTTGCTGTGTGTTTGGGGTTATTGTCATGCTGGAAGACCCAGCCACGACACATCTTCCATGCTCTTACTGAGGGAAGGAGGTTGTTGGCCAAAATCTTGTGATACATGGCCCCATCCATCCTCCCCTCAATACGGTGCAGTCGTCCTATCCCCATTTGCAGAAAAGCACCCCCAAAGCATGATGTTTCCATCCCCATTCTTCACGGTTGTGATGGTGTTCTTTGGACTGTATGCATTCCTCTTCTTCCTCCAAACACAGCGAGTGGAGTTTATACCAAAAAGTTATATTTTGGTCTCATTTGACCACATGACCATCTCCCATGCCTCCTCTGGATTATCCAGATGGTCTTTGGCAAACTTCAGACGGGCCTGGACATGTGCTGGCTTGAGCAGGGGGACCTTGCACGCGCTGCAGGATTTTAATCCATGATAGTGTAGTGTGTTACTAATGGTAACCTTTGAGACTGTGGTCTCAGCTCTCTTCAAGTCATTGACCAGGTTACACCGTGTAGTTCTAGGCTGATCCCTCACCTTTCTCAGGATCATTGATACTCCACGAGGCGAGATCTTGCATGGGGCCCCAGTCCGACGGAGGTTGAAAGTCATCTTAAATTTATTCAATTTTCAAATAATTGCGCCAACAGTTGTTGCCTTCTCCCCAAGCTGTTTGCCTATTGTCCTGTAGCCCATCCCAGCCTTGTGCAGGTCTACAATTTGGTCCCTACTGTCCTTAGACAGCTCTTTGGTCTTGCCCATAGTGGAGAGTTTGGAGTCTGATTGATTGAGTGTGTGAACAGGTGTCAACCTTTGTTGGATGCCCATGGTCTTCGGACCCTCAGACGACACTACATCACTCATCAGCATGATTCTGACATTAATAAATGGGCCCAGCAAAATACTTCCAGAAACCACAGTCGTAAACACAATCCGCCGTGCCATCTGCAGATACCAACTAAAGCTATATCATGCAAAAAGTAAGCCATATGTGAACATGGTCCTGAAGCGGCATCGTGTCCTGTGGGCCAAGGCTCATTTAAAAAGGACTGTTTCAAAGTGGAAAAATGTTCTATGGTCAGACGAGTCCAAATTTGACATTCTTGTTGGAAATCACGGACGCCATGTCCTCCGGGCTAAAGAGGAGGGAGACCTTTTAGCGTGTTATCAGTGTTAATTTCAAAAGCCAGCATCTCTGATGGTATGAGGGTGCATAAGTGCATACGGTATGGGCAGCTTACATGTTTTGGAAGGCACTATGAATGATAAAAGGTACATAAAGGTTTTAGAACAACATATGCTCCCCTCCAGATGACGTATTTCAACAGGACAATACAAAACCACACACTGCAGTTATTACATCAGCATAGCTTCGTAGTAGAAGAGTCCAGTGCTGAATTGTCCTGCCTGCAGTCCAGATCTTTCACCTATAGAGAACGTTTGGAAAATCATTAAATGAAAAATACATCAAAGATTACCACACACTCTTCAGCAGCTGGAAACCTATATCAGGCAAGAATGGGACCAAATTCCACAACTCCAGAAACTCATAACCTCTTCAAACTGTTTTGATAAGAAGAGGAGATGCTTCACCATGGTCAATATGCCCCCTGTCCCAACTAATTTGAGACCTGTAGCAGGCATTACATTTTAAAATGTATCAGTTTAAACATTTATTTTATATATGTTCTATTGTGAATTTAATATTGGCTCATGTAATATGAAAATCTTTTAGTTTTCATTTTATTCAAATTTTAAAAATGTCCCAACATTTCCGGAAATCGGGTTGTAAATGAGGCCTGTTTTTAAGAGAAATAAAAAGCAGTAATGTGAAAACTATTACTGTTATATCTGGGATTCTCAATCCTGCAAACTGTACTGTAACCGTTTGTACTGTAAGTGCCTTATTGTAATCCAGCGTTTTTATTTTTTTAATTAAAGTAAACAAATTGTGTATTACACCGTAAGCACTGTTAAATTATACTGTTAAACATGTAATATTTTATAAACAAATATTTAGAATTAAGATAATTCTCATCATCCATACACTAGTTTAATTACAATTCAACTTTTGCTTAAGTTCTCATTACTGTAATGTCCAAAAAATCTACTGTAACACAAAAGGATTGTAAGAGTTTTTGTGAAATATGTTGGAAACCCAATTGGAAGGAATTCTGATCTGCCGCAATATAATAAAAACGTGGCCATACTATTAAATACGTGTTTTAGGAACTTCATTCTCCTCCTGTGTTATTAGCATTAATGGTCTTGTTTGATTTTTAATTTTTAAAGCAATCTGAGTTTCGAGTTTCAGTTAATCCATTTGTTCTTCACATGTGAAGCGTTTGCACTGGTTACTCCGGCTTGTGTGTAAATGTTACAATAGAAAATGTCATTGAAAACCAATTATAACCTCCTCTACAGTGCCTCTAATTACGCCGTGTAGTTATTAATTTGAAATGACTTGACCAGTATGTTCAGAGTTCAGTGTGTGAAGCTCAGTAATTAAACGGCTAACGGTACGGATTACATGTGACTGCTAGATCGGTGTATTTCTGATTTCCTCTTTAGTCATCCCAATAACTCAAGCCTGACATGGTCACAGATAATTAATAATTGAATTAGTGATGTGGAAACTAAGCAACCAAGCAGATATTTCACAGTAAATGACTGTACATCTTTAACATCGATAAGAGACTCATGACCATTCTTCATGTTAATGAGGTTCAAAATAGTTTGGTTATATGAGCCTTGATTCAGGAAATGAACAACACATCAACAGATACATTAATGAATGAAGAAAGAGCTGCACTGTTCATCCACAAACCTCAGCATCAGAATCAAAGAGTGATTTCTTCCTCAGGACGGAGTCCGGGGTCATGCTCATGTTTCTGCTGGACAGAGGTCAGCTGACGCTCATCTCAGACAGGACTGAAGACAAGAATCAAAGACATACTAATCAGACTCACCTCCACACCAGCCTGACGCTGACCTTACATACATCACACATGACACTCGTGTGTTTGTTCAGAGCACAGCGCTTCAGGAGCTCAGTGTTTGCTTAGCTAAAGTAATAGTGATCATTTTCCATTAAAAAGCAGTTCTGAGACCTGCATCCTCCATAAAACACAGTGCAGCCAGTGCTTGTTTTAAAACTAAAACAGAAAATGTTTTATGCAATATGGCCTTTCATTTACAACATGAAAATGCAAGCTTTTGAAAACAGATTTCAAAGTGAATGTTTTTGAAAATGTACCATTGTTGTCTGTGTAAACTACAAAAAGTGTGAATTTGTGATTTTTTTTTTTATTGTTAAAATTATTTTATTAATGTTAAAAAAAACAGCTGTGGTTTACATGATTCTACCATGAAGACACAGTACCAACATTTTAGGTTTTACAGATTGAACATTGAAAAAATAAATAAATTGTGTACGTCATGGGTGGTAAGGAGGAAACCACATGAAAAATCAAAGTTCATCATAAGAAGCTTTTCTACAAGCTGATATACCATAAATACTAACCAAGCCACTTTATTTGTTATTCCACTTTTGTTTTAAATCAACTAAACAGTAATATAAAGGAAACTTACAGAATCAAACTTCTAGTGTAAAACAGCTGTAACGAGACAACATATTGAAGGTGAACAGTGTCATACACACAAATTATGTGATGAATATTAATTTAACAAGATGTCAAATAAAAACATTGTACATAACCAATAACAAAACACAACTATTTGGATCAAAAGCTGTCAAATGTGATATGTCATGCATTTACATCTTTATACTGTAAATTATAAAGTGACTTGTTAAAGATTTATGTTTATGTGCTGTGTCAGGGTGACATTATCTGAGTTATACCACAATAACAAACCAGCATGAAAAAATAATATCAGCATGACAGTCTCCATGATTATAAATTATAAAGAAATTACAAAAAAAAAAGACTTTTCATGTATCCACACTTCACTCTAGAAAGTCTGGGGAAATTATATTACAATTTTAAATAACTCTTTTGAAATAAATTGTATTTTAAAGATCTCAAACTATCAAATAGTGATTGCTTCATTTTCAAAATGCTCACAGTGTCGTCTGAGTCTGAGACTAGCGTATGTCTCTCAGGACCTTATTTTCTTTCACTGAGCTCTTCTGAATGCTGACCGGACCGCGTCTCTTAGGTTTGTGTATGCAGAGTCTGCGCTGTATTTCTGAACTTCCACAAACCCGATAGAAAAGCTCTTCCAGTTACTCAGCAGGCGTCTGCAAGCTAAGCGTCTGTACAGCTTTGAGTCTGAAGGCTCTGAGCTGGTGTGTGATGATGATTGTTTGTTATCAGCGTCTCCAGCTGCACTGACCAGACTCTGCATAGACTCTGCATCCTCCAGCAGTAGAGAGAAATCAAACCCTGCCGCTGTTTGATATCTCTCTGGAGCTCACAGTATACTGTATACATGAAACTCTTTCATCCACCTCCTTGCCCAAATGGTGTATATTAACCCATAAAATACAAGCATATCAAATAATGCATCATCATGTGGAGATGAAAAATACGTGATATTTAAAATCAATTAAAATGTATTTTCAGTTGCTTTAGATTATGTTCCCACCTTTTTAAAATTGAAAGCTGTGGCGTATTTGTTAGTCATCCATCTGTTCTCAAATCTTTGTCAATAGATCAAACAATAAAAATAGCAATATTGTGAAATATTATTGCAGTTGAAAACATATATGTTTTATATATATGAATGTGTGTTAAACTGTAATTTATTTCTGTGATGCAGCGCTGTATTTTCAGCATCATTACTCCAGTCTTCAGTGTCACATGATCTTCAGAAATCATTATAATATGTTGATTTGCTGAAGGCCAGCCTAAGGCACACCTGTGCAATAATCATGCTGTCTAATCAGTATCTTGATATGCCATACCTGTGAGGTGGATGGATTATCTCGGCAAAGGAGAATTGCTCACTAACACAGATTTAGACAGATTTGTGAACAATATTTGAGAGAAATAGGCCTTTTGTGTACATGAGTTCAGCTCATGAAAAATGGGGCAAAAACAAAAGTGTTGCATTTATAATTTAGTTCAGTGTATGTTCCAAAAAGTGACAAAATTCAGACAATAAAACATAGTTGCACCAACACTTGTTAGTAGGTGAATTGAGAAAATGTACTTGTATGTAGAAAATGATGGGGATATTCAGCTGCTATTTCCTAAGCATTAATTTGAATTAATTGAGCATTCCTTGCAACATCATATAAGACAAGAAAAAAGTCTTTGTTTTTTGATTGAAACATTTATGAATTATACTACATATTGCCATCACACGGAGCTTCAAAAAAAAAAAAAAAAAAAACATCCATGAGGTTAAAACGGCAAATTTTACACTGGTCCAGTTTCTAACATAGTCACTGGCCAGCTGACATACCTGTATGAGTAATGCCAGCATCTCTCTACACATTTTTTTCCCAGATAGTTCAGGATTCACTAACTCTAAAAGATTAAAAGCGCAGCATTAGTGAGTATCAATGTTTAGACTCTACATGTCTATATAAGTACATCAATTAAACTACATATTAAAAACGTGATTGAACAGGTTGTTGTTTCAATTCATCTGCTAATGGGTTTAATAAACATATACACAAAGAGTCTCGTAAGCACACGAGTTTTGCCTCGGGTACCAACACAACAAAGCCACCTACAGCATCTGAAGTCCATATTTCAAGCTGACACAAGACTTCTTTTTCCCTGAAATCAAAGGGGATCTATAACCAGCTTTACAAGCCTGCACCAGCTCCAGAGCATCAGAGGAACAGAGTGTTTGTTATAAACGGGACTGTAAATCATTCTCCCGCCCGGTTTGATGGCTCCGCAAGGTTATCTTACTTCAGGCCACTAATCTGAGCGGCACGTATAACAGCGCTGACAGCGAGCTGAGGACTGCAGGAAATCAGAGTGTGCAATTGAGCAGAGCCCATAACCTATTTCAGGAAAAACCTCCTTGCTTTTATCTGGGTGGCATTGCTCACATCTGAGAATGAAATTTCCAGCGTCCATACCTCGTAAATCAAACACTCGCACGTCAATGTTTTTCTCTAGGAATGAAGACATGGTAAAATTGATTAGATCTGTTAAGGCCTTTATTCTGCTGCCGTGTGTGTTCTGTTATGGACAGAATGCATGAGATGCTGTGTGGTGTTGAATTCATGCTTTTGCTCCCTTGGATGGACGATTGCACTGAGATGTTTATTCTTATACTTCACAGAAACATTCAACACTGTCAGCTCAAGTCTGACTCATGTCATTATCCCTCTGTCTTTACTATCCTGTTAAGAAATGTAAATCACTGAAGAGTTAAAATTGTGCTGGACACTTTCAAACATTAGATGCAAAGCAAAACAATCAATTCCTCACATTATATTACATTTACATTTATCCTGACTTTATTTATTGCCCAGAACACACAAGGAAATTAAATATCTTGCACTTTCCAATCAATAAGAATGGACGCGGACACTCACAGGCTATAAGCAGGTGAATAAGTCAACAGTAGTTTGTCCACATCAGTAGTTCGTTCTACATGTGCTCTATTTTCCAAGTCTTCTGAAGGTGTATGATAGTGTGTGTGAGGAAAAGACGGACATATGCTAAAAATCGTCCGCTATACCATAGGCGGAGCATGTGTAAGGCTGGGCAAGACTGGCATTTGCCTGTGCATGAGTTTGAAATTAAAAGGGGCTTGGTGCAAAAATGACCCTATACAATTAATCTAAATGTATTAAGGATGTCACAAATAAAGTGAAAAGTGTCAATTGCGGCATTAAATTTAGATCTGCTAATTATGCACAAAAGTATGTGTTTTTACATGGTTACACATTATATCCAATCACACACACGATTCTGTTGAGCTTATGAATGCAATAGCCAATCAGAGGCGTTCAGATGAGTCATTGCTGAAACGTTGAGTTGTTTTGAGTGCACACTGACTGAATTCCTCTAAACTCTCGCGAATTCTCTCATCATAAGCCAGGACAACTGTCTCTCTCTAAACGTGAGCAAAACTAAAGAGCTAATTGTAGACTTCAGGAAGAGACAGCAGCGGCCCTACACCCCTCTTATGATCAGTGGGACCCCTGTGGAGAGGGTGAGCAGATTCAAGTACCTCGGTGTAAACATCTCCGAGGACCTGACATGGACTGCACACATTCAGACTCAGGTTAAGAAAGCCAGGCAAAGACTGTACCATCTGCGACAGCTGAGGAAATTCAGGGTCTCACCAACAATCCTGAAAACTTTCTATTCAGGGGCCATAGGAAGTGTACTGACTCAGTGCATCTCAGTGTGGTATGGTAATTTCTCAAATCAGGACTGCAAAGCTCTACAGAGAGTCGTGCGCTTAGCTGAGCGCATCTCAGGGTCTACTCTCCCCTCTCTGCAGGACATCTACCTCAAACGCTGCAAAAGCAGAGCTGCTAAAATCCTCAAAGACTCAACTCACCCCGGTAACCATCATTTCTGTTTACTGCCATCTGGCAAGCGCTTCAGGAGCATGATGGCAAAGACTGGGAGACTGAGGAGGAGCTTCTTCCCTCAGGCCATCAGGCTTCTAAACTCAAACTCAGTCTCATAACATTTACAGGACTCAATTGAATAAACTGTAAAACATTCACTATTCTCCATCATCCACATTGCTGCTATGTGTGTATACCCGGTACACAAAAAATTGCAAGGACACAGAACTGTAATGTTAACATCTCATGCTATAACAGAAGTACAAGCAGGAAGTGAAAAACTGAATGAAGCATCACTACACACTACAGAATAATAATATACACTGCTGAAATCTTGGCTGAACCTGATATCACTAACTGCAGCTCCGACTTTGCAGGCTGTGAACACAGAAGAGACAACAGAGACATCTGGTTAGCCTACCTTAACTGGCAAAGATCTCTGAAAACAGAGACCCTGGAAAACAAGGAGGTCTGATCACATTAATGCTCCAACAGAGCTGAACTGGATTATGTGGCACTCTACAACAAAAGCAGACTATATTTATCGATTTAGTGGCTAAAGCATGAAATGGTGAGTTGGGTTTTGACTCTGTTTGGGCCTGTTTGGGATGATTATATTATCAAAGCAAATGCTACTAAAGACATCACAGCTAAAAAAGAAAGAAAAATGGATATATTGAGAAACTTGTGATCAAGCGATTCGAACACATTCCACTCGAACACATGATATAGCAGCTGGACATTCATTACTTTCTTACATAACATAAACATGCATGGACGAATTATGGATATATGCAAAATAACTAACTATGTGATCCCAAAGACACCTAATGGATGATGAGAAATGTTCACATATGTTCATTATCAGTATTACAAATTTCCTAGACTCCAGATGTAACCCTGTTCTTGCCAGCCAGGCGAGCTCATCTAACTGCATAATGCTTTGGGGCAGGCCAGTGTACAATAAACACCCACAACTAATTCAGACTATTCATTCCTTCAGTCCTTTCTGTAGCTCGAACAGTAGATCATGCCACTAGTCATGGGTTCATACGATACTATTAGTCTTTTTCTTTCTTATTCCGAGATCACCGCAGCCACCTGATCCAGATCAGATTGTCACTGCAGTCACCAGATCCAGTCAGTATCCAGATCAAATGGTGGATCAGCACCCAGAGATGTAGCCTGGTAATACAAACTCTGCTACTTCGCTTTGCTTCATAGACAGAGTCTGGAAGGGCATAATTGACAAGCGTTTACTTTCTCATGGGGGGGGGCGTTTGTCTGAAGTTTAAAATCATTGGTGTTTTTGGCCAATCACATAACGTTTGGTTATGACATATGTTATGCGCCGGCTCAGCTGCCTCGAACTGAGCTCATGTCATAATAAATTAACTTGTTTAAGTTAATAGTTAATGGCGACGAAGTGTTCTTGGTATTGGGTTGATGCCAACATAGCTCGCCATTTTGGATTGAGAATCCAGGATTCGGGGCTACCAAAAATAAGGCTGACATTCCCCTCCGTGATTTCTCGATCATTGTGCACACCCAGCTGTGCAGCACATAGACCAAGTTTTGCTGCCTCCTTAACCTGATCGTCCATGTGGTCCATATAAGGATTCTATGATCAATAGTATTAAACGCAGCACTGAAATCTAATAGTATCACATAGTCCCCCAAATATACAGATAATAAAATATCATTCAACACTTTTAAAAGTGCAGTCTCATTGCTACCATGTTTCCTAAACCCAGATTGAAATGTTGCAAAAAATATATATTTGACTCTAAAAAAAACTCTGCAGTTGTACTAAAACGGTCTTTTCTAAGGCTTTTGGGATAAAGGATACATTTTAAATGGGTCTATAATTTTATAAGATGGAAGGGTTATATTTGTAAAGAAAGGGTTTAACAATTGCATGCTTTAGGTATTTTGGGACAGTCGCTGTATGAAGATACTTGTTTATTATATCTAAAAATAATGTAATAAATTCACACAAACAAAAAGAAAAACATACAAAACGCCAATTAAAGTGCATCATAGAGACTGAGAGGGCCATAGAGGGCCCAACCGCTAACAGGTGCTACGAGGACCCCAGGCCTCCCTCATCTTTGCCTGTATTGGGTGTGACGAGATCGTGATCCTGTGGAGATGGGCCTGAAACACAAGCACCACTTTTAGGGACTTTCTTTGGGGTTTGACAGCATGGACACTTTCCACACATCTATGGAAATGTCTCACTGAAGACAGTCGATGATACATGTTTGAAATTATTGTACATGAAGCTAAGTAAATGATCACACAATTAAAATATTTGAATCAACCAAAACAATTCTTAATCTTATACCTTTTCTGCGGAAGTCATGTTATTTTCAGAAACAGCTGTTTATGAATCTGGATGATGCTGCTCACTTGATCCATATTGCATTGCCATCACTTTATCACCGATTTGTAGAGTTTTTCTCTCTCTCCTGCATCTTTCATTCATTACCAGCTGATACGGCAGCATTTGTCAGAAAAATGGCATGCCTCCAATCAAACGTCCTTCACGGTGACATCTAGCAGTCATTTGGAGGGTTTTATGGATGCAGGATTGTGTCAGTGCTCAGGTTGTGAGGGATCTGAGACTAACAGCTTGGAGGTTTACCCCCAGTGTCATGGACAGAGCTGTCAACATAAGTGACCTTGATTGATGGCTCCTCATCTTTGGAGGAAACGCCGGCGTTTGCAGTGTTCACTAGCACCGGCATGAGTTCTTACTTTGCTTCGGTATTCCATTCACCAGTGATTTATTTTATGGCAGAAAGAGTAATAGCTTCAGTGAAGACCATGATTTTTCTTAGAAGCACAGTCAGAAGCTAGTTTCTTCAAAGATGAAATGTGTAATTTTCTTCATCCAATCTTCAGAGTCATTATAAAGAAGTTATTTGTAGGTTGATTCTGCTGAAAAGTAAAACTTTGTGACACTTTATAAACGTAGATCTGTTTGTTTTAGCACACTTACAACATATTTTTGCACAGCATTTTTCAAATTAGATCTCCTCATCTGTATGTTGTAGCTAAATTAATACATGTAAATTAAAAAAATATTGTATTTTCTATTATGTTTTTTTTGGTCCAAAAAGTTTACACTTGTAAAAGGGACGAGAGAGAGAGAGAGAACCAATACATAATTTAATTTATACATACTTTCTGAACCTTGTATACAGTTTTTGTGCTCAGTATAGACAATATCTGAATGCAGTAATTTCTGCTATTATTATTCCTATTGTTAAGTGATTGACAAAAGTGTTTTTGATTGGTGAACACGCTCAACCTCATGATGGATGGCATTTGTGTTGAATACAGTCAGAGCGCGTCTCAAACCAGCTCCTGTCCACCTCATCATAAATCTACTAACGCTCACGTAATAAATGCTTGTTGAACAAACATTTCAATGGTGTCAGTCATTGATTCTGTCATCACGAAACCATGCAAGAGTAGCAGAGCTGACAGTTTAGTTAATTCCTCTAGATTTCACATCTTATTTGAATTTACTTTGTATTTTACAAATATTTTTGTTTTTGAAGCCCTTTTTATGCACATTTTGAATCATAACCTCTCAAAAGTCACATACATGTTTGTGAGCTTGTCTGAGGTGGATTTTATGGACTTTTATTAAGTCAGAATGCACATTAAACTGATGGAAATAGTTTGGACCGTATTGGCAAAGATAAGGACACTGTGTATGGACAGACGATAGCTGATATATTTTATTACAATTAATCCAAGAAAGAAACTTTGAAGTATGTAACCTATGGTTGCTCCTCACAATCATTTATTACATTGGCAAATACTCATTACATGAGCTGCTGCACTCATTCCGACTGTCTCCTGACAGCATTTAATGTATTCTCGCTCCAGTACAGCAGATATACAGCAAGAGAGCCATTCAACTGCTCTTTCATGATAATGTGCACAATTTAGTCAATGGTTCTTGTTCTCTTTAATCAAATTTTCTGAAATGTACATAAAAATGCCAAATGTTTGGTCAGATGCACTTTTATATGGATATACCTCCTGCCATCAGATTTATCCATGCAGAAGAACATTGTCAGCATAAATGTGCAATTTCATGTTTTTTAACTAGAGAACGCTATAGTGCCTCATGAATGTGGTCCATTTGGAGGATCTGCAGAGGTTTGCCCTTCACTATGTTGTTGAGAGGTTCAGTCTGCTGGTGCGGCAGCTTTCATGTTCTCAGGTCCGGTCCTGTTGTCCTTCTCCAAACACACATGGACTGCTGGGTAATAGTTTGATGTGATGTGAAGTACATATCCATCCAAGTGTGCCAAGGGTCCTAACCTAAAATGACAAGATCTCCTAGATTTCACGAGCAAAGGTCCTGCAGTCTGCATCCGATGTTATTTGGGAGTCTTGTGTATTGTTTAGTCTATTGTTGGAAAGTGCTGTAGTGAATAATGTCGTTGTTTACCCTATTTATTAGCAATAGTAATATTGATGCTTGGCAAACAGCAGTATAACCTAAGACATGCTGGTGTGAGTCTTGAGCGATCAGACAGATAGTGTGTCTGTGTCATTTAACAGCTTTGATATGTCACTCTTCGGAGTGTTGGATCATGTGTCACATCCATCATTTACAATCAGCAGCACACTATTTATCACTCAGAAGTCCTCCAGTTCCGTGACAAACTATATACAATAAAAGAATGTCTAGTCTTGTTTTAAGACAAGGGAAAATCACACTGGATTTGTGTAAGTGAACACGAATGGGCAATGGTTTATTATATCCTACTGAAGGATATTTGGATTTGATCTGAGGTTTGGTGTCTCTGACTGATTCAGTTGCTGTGCGTTTAACAAAATTCCTATGATTTATGATCCTTTTTACTTTGAGATACAAAAGAGAAAGCTTTTAATTTGACTGTGAATGACTGAAATCAATGCTGACTGATGAAACGACACATTAACCATTAATGGACACCTCATCCACTTAAGAGAATAATAATACAAACATGTGATATAAATTAAACATTGTTTGTTGCCCTAATAAACCAAAAAAAAGGAGAAGAAAATGAAATGAAAAGACACAAAAATAACTCTGTGATCTCAACAGCTGAGACAACTTTTGGTATTTTTTTTAATGCATCAGCCAATGTTGAGATTTCCGTCTATTTGGCTTTTCATGAAGTGTTATTTCAAACTAGAGGAAGGAAAACAATCCATAGTACACTTTTATACACTACTTTTATTGCACTTTATCTGATTGCATCTGTGGTTTTCAGTTCCAATCCAATATTTAAAGACCATGTGTTTTTCTTCTTCTTCTTTTCTTCATATTTATATAGACCAAATAGTATTATTCTTGTCTATGTTCTGAAGATTTCTTGTTTTTGTTTTTTACAGAGGGGTTTGTCATGTATAATTTCCATTTTTCTGATGACGTAAAATGGTTGCACTCGGTGAGCTAGAGCGCGGTGTTTACCACAACACAACTCAGAATAGACAACTGGGAAAATAAAACACTGATATGATGAGCACAGCTACTGAAAGAGCTCACATATGGCCATGGATATAATCATAGGTTTAAACCAAATGCTGTACCATGGATTTCTCCCCCCACAAGGAGTCTAAACACCTCTGATATCAAGTAAGATCCACGCTGAGAAACTGTTTTCATCCTAACAGATGGCATCTAATGTTTCTCAGGCGTTTGTAAGCTCTGTCAGGAGCTGTGGTCTACTAAAAGACTCAAAGGCATCAGGGCTAAAGTGAAGAGAAACAGAAGCGGGTCTTTAGGTAGTTTTATTCATCCACAAGCATCTTTACCTCTTCTTATCAATAGGAAAGTCTTGCATTGCTTCTCTTGTTGCACTTAGACTGAAAATTACAACCAAAAGCCAGACAATGTGGTATCGTATCAGTATTGTATTTTCTGAGTTGTGTTTCGGTAAAAATCCAAAAGCTGTAGAAATAAGCGCCAGTAGCTCACCGAGTAGTGCAACCATATGACGTCATCGATACAGAATGCACTGTGCACATCAAATAATGGTGCCCCCCCCCATAGTCAAAAAACGAAATCGCATTTTTAAATAACATACATCTTTAATGGGTTTTCTACTACATATTTCAGTAAGAGACATCAATTACGTTATATTAAGCTAGTCTTAATACTCTTTAAGGTTAACGTTGAATTATATGGCATTAATAAGTTGTGTATAAATAGATTGTCTCATTTCTCATCACTTCATGCTTTTTCTTCATACTGTAGAGTAAGACCAGCAGTGTGCATGTAGTAGTTGATCCCCATGACATGTGGCTATACAGAGAACATGACCCAGACACAATGAATGGGTTTTCCACTGAGTTTATATCGGCTCTGTCCTCTATTGTGAGAACTGAAAGCACAAACACTTAACAGAGGAGCTACTTGTCTTATTTTTAGAACATGCAGTTTGTCACAGACATTGATGATCCATGTTTGATATCTTTATTGTTTCCCCTTTTCCTCCATTGTCCTTGTCAGGCCGAAAATAGAATTAGCTTTTATTTTTTTATCTCCAGCAATTTGTCTGAAATGATTGCTGTTTTGACATTATAGGCCTGGACAAGGATACATTGACCTCACTCACACCGGTCCACCCTGCACTGGTCCAGTTCAAGCAGATGAGAAAGGGCATCTGGTCAGCATTAGTCAAACCACTACCGTCCCGACATGAGAGCACTCGGGTCACACAGGAGCTTCATTTGTTTAGCACGGGTCTGTCTCAGCGGGTGCTCTTTGCCTTGACCTGCTCTAAAAGACACATCTGAGTGTCTAAGAAAGACAAAGCATGGGAGGGATTTTTATATTTATTTCTTTACCTCAAATACATTTTCATTGCTCAGAGGTTTCTCTTTTGTAGCTTTGGAGACTTAATGGGTTTGTAGTTCCTCTAAAATCCAATAATTTACTCGTGTCGTTCCAATCCCCTGTGACTTTTGTTCAGTGAAGCACATCAGAAGATGTTTAGCAGAACATTCATGCTGCTCTTTTCAACACAATGAAAGTAAATGAGAATAACTTTTTTTTTTTAAAGCACAAAAAAGCATCATATAATCAAAACAATTAAAGTAAATATATGACCATATACAGTGAGCATGCAATAAAATTAAGTGTGATACTTTAAGGTGAGACACTACAAACATTGTTGTAGTTTTCTTTTCATGCTTTGGACAATTTTGACATTTTGGATTGGCATTTTGTTACAGACTAGTGGACGCAAAATATCCAAATTACACTTTTGTGTGTTTATTTGTTTGCCCTTTATAAATTTGCACCTATAGATTTCAATTCATGTCTTAAAAGGCTGTTTACTCAGTTTGTATCTCGATTTATATACACCAGACTTATCAGCTTTATTTCTATCCATATTCTGAAGGGTTTTACAGAGACGTTTGTTCATATATCATTCACCTGATGTTATACAACATTGCATTCCTAAAAATATGGTGAAAGTGCATTTGTTTCTTTGTAGAAGACTTCATAATAATATAGCATAACAATACATTTAGCCATTTTAAAAGGCCAGTCATTTTTGACCAGGGACACCAGATAAAGGCTTTTCAGCACAAGAGCTAAACTCACTGATGTCCAGAGCATAAACTTGTATATGTCAGCTTTACTAAGCTAAGGAAAAAGAAAATCTTCTCCAGGTCAAAACAAAAATCATGAGGGTTTATTACATAATGTATGCAAATGCACCAATATGGCACTATATGCATGCTTTTATAGGGCAGACTTAAAATGCAGCAGACAAATGTACACTATATCTAACAAGGTCCCACAGTCCTGCTCCGTCGCTCTATCTGACAGAGTTCTTTGCTCTGAAAAACAATGAAGACCGTGTTCTACCTCACTCGGCAGTGGTTGTATAACTATTCATCTTCATTTAGCACACTGTGTTTGTCTGGACTAAATAGAGCTCATAAATCTGTGTTCGGTTTGAGTCTAAATAAGAGCTCTATGGCTTAATCGGCCTCTGAGATAGACAGAAATAATGTATGTAAATACAAACTCTTCCTCGGGTGAAATGTTACAGCAAATCAGCTCAAAGAGATTGGTTTATTCTCACTCATTTCTCTGTCTGGGTAATCAGATAAACTGCATGGCTCTCACTACAGCTTTATTTCTGTTCATGTGGATCCGCAGGAAAACATCTCACCATGGGGAATAGGAGAGCCTACACAGCTGGACAGAAGATACAGACGCTGAAGCTAGAGCAAATCACCTCCCACCTATGTGATAGTGTGTTTTTAAAGGAGAATTAATTAATGAATTATTGCAATGCACTTTAGCCCTTTACGACCACTGCACTCGTAGATCGACCAACAATTTCAAGTGCTACTCATGCCAAAATTATTTTGAGAAACATCCCGTCATTGTACGATTATTCATATGTTTACTTCTACTATATATTTAGGTGTTTGATGCTTTTAGGAAACACAGTCCTGCCTTTGATCGCTCTAAATTCCTGCCAACATGAAGACATGCACACAAATGGGCTTGGAGGACAGTTGCCAAAGCGCCGTCCCACAACACACATATGATATTTGTCATGAATTTGGTTGCCACTCACTACAACTGCACATCACCCATGGACTACATCTCCCATCATGCACTGCACTCACGCATTCCCATCCACCATTACACCAATCACACAGCTGTCACCATTCACTCATTAGCCTTGATTGTCTCACCACACCTGCACCTCATTCACACACACACACATACATACTCTCACATGCACTCACGGCGAAGTCTTGTTCTTGCTCCGGCTGACATTTCTGAGCGTTTTCCCTGTATTCTGTTACCCTGTATTTGACCCCGGACTGCCCGACCTTGGAACTCTGAACCTGTGCTTGTGACCTCGACCCCTGCCTGGTATTGTTTACGTCTCTGCTCTGCCTCTGATATTCCTGTTGTTGTCCGCTGACCATTGCCTGTTTGATTCTGCCTCTGTCTAATAAATCTTACTGCAAGTGGATCCACTCGCCTCAGACCAGTCATTACAATATTTAAATGAACAAAGTGGGACAATCCTCATTTTTTGCTTACATAATGTTGATGTGAGCCACAGAATACATGGATATACTTCCAGTACTTCTAGCTCTACAGTGGTGTGACCAAAGCACCATCCGTCTGTACAGTACGAGAAAGGTCTTGTTCTTCAGGCTGAGGAACTGACCCACAGAGCTAAATAATGAACCTACTATGTTACAGCATAACCTTGTCCGAAACGGATGAGGTACACTCCAGTTCTATTGTGAAGAAAATGGGTTAATAAAAGTGGCATGAATAGTTTGAATTCTAAACATGAATGTGAATCAGAAGTGAGTTAGGATTGAGAGATGGTTTTGGAAGAAAGCGATGTATTTTCTTCTCCAAATGTTTGCTGTTTTTATTAATAATAAAAGTAGACCACAACAGCAGCATGACTTAAAGTTCACAAGTTCCTTGAGTATTTAATCTGAATGGAGGAAAACTCAAACACACGGGTTCCTCAGCGTCACACAAAATAAACTACAACCTTCTCCAGATGACAATAGAAGATGTTCAAAACTGCAGCTCTGAATTATTTGACTGGCGACTAGTAATGACCAGGAAATGTAAGTCAAACACACTACAAGACAGAAGCTCATCATCCATTTTTGTTGTAAAAGTCTGGTCACATTTAACATTGTTCTGTGAATTTTTGTGAACAAAGTACAGTAATTTCAATAGGAATCTGTGCAATCGTTAACTTACCGAGAGGGAAAAAGATTAACCCACAAAAGGTGCTTTCGCACCGGAGGAACCTTTTCAAGGTTTCTAGAACTATTGTCAGAAGTTTCAGTTTTTTGGCATGTTTGCAACACAGGAACTAGGAACACATTTAATTCTAGAAACTCTGAAGTAGGAACTTAGTTCCCCCAAACAGGGTATGGTCTAAAACAGGTCTATAGGAACTACCAGTGACGTAAGTGTACACTGATTGGCCAAACGCATACGAAACACTGGCTACACAGCATTTTGAAAAAGCCATGCAATAATATTTTCTCCACGAACATGAAAAACAGTGATATCCTGTCTGCAGAATTTAGTTTTTTTTTCTCAGCCTCGATGATATGTAACACTGCACGTTGTCATAGAAGATTTAGTCAGACTTTCATGCTCTTTCAATCGTGCAAATTGTGCATTTACAGTTCATCTCCGTTATCACGAAACACACACACACACACACACACATAAAAACCTGGTAATGGCATTGTCCATTCACCAGATGTTGATGTTTGTAAATGCCATGAATATAGACGTCACTGTTGGCCTCTTCTATGTTCCTGCTGCCGGTGCGAAGGCAAACAGGAAAACGACCTGAGGGAAAAATTGGTTCTCTAGGAACGACTCTGCTGGCAAGTTCCTAGAACTATGCATTGCTAAAACGCCTAAATATTTTTCAATGTTTTCAAGTTGGTCATGCAGATTTGATCTCATAGGCCGACAGTTGCTACACTAGAGCAGACTTTGGACACAAAATATCACATTGGATGTTCATCAGCATCCAACTACTCACGGACACTACAATACATTTTAAACTGAAATATGCTCAGGGCAATAACCTTAAGTCTTGCGTGTGCATTTGGCATCAGTGATAAGTGCAAAACATGGAGCTTCACTAAACATTCAGGACTTAGTGTGTTCATGTGCTTTATGTAGATCAGAAAACCCCTACTTTATTCAACGGTTTAATTTCCTCAACAGTTCCTAACAACTGCAGCTTTCAAACCCCTCCAGAACACATATTCCACAGAGAATGGTCCAATTGTCATATATGGACTTGGACACAGCAACGGTTTCAAGTTGCAGATCACATTGCTACACTCCTCATTATTAAAGCAGGTGGATGGATGCTGGAGAAAATTGAAGCGCTGCTCGGCATTAACAAGTTCCTCTCCAAAAGCATTATGCTGACAGAGGCCAGTGGCTCAGGATGGCGTCCGTGTTGACGATTACACGGGAAGGACCTAGTGTTTATCTGAACGAGCGAATAGAAGCTGCTTTTGAAATACTTCAGTCCGACGGCTCCACGAGGTTCACGCTCTCATTACCGCTCTCAGACGCTGGCAACGGTCCACCAGCGGCGCCAAAGGACAACGACCTTCTTCATAAACATGCACAACCAATATTCTACTCTATCCTGTCGCTCTGGAGAGGGTTGTATGTTCTCGTTCCTCTTCTGTATAATTGATGAGTGGATGTTTTGTGTCGAATTCTGTCCCACTCCTTCACTGTGTGGCATCTCGCCCAATTTGCGCTCAATATGCAGCTGCGGTGCTGCCCACACATGCGACCGCAGCACTCGCTTAATCTGGCAGCTGACAACTCGGCCTGTGACAACAGCCAGAGAACCACGAGGAGCCGGAGAGAGAGAGAGACAAAGAGGAAGAGGGGGAACCAAAGCAAAAGAGGTGAACCCACCGTGCTTGATTAAGCCTGTCACCATTAGACAGAGACTGCAATTAGCCCTGGCCAGGTTTATCCCACCGAGGGATGCGGTAATGGAGAGAGGAGGGAAAAGACAGACAGGAGGAGGGATCGGGCGGCTGGAGCCCCAGGACTTGAGCGAATGCGGCATCTGCTGTGTGTGGCAGACACAAAAAGCTGGAGGAGAGTAACAGAGGATGGATTAAGAGAGAGCGAAATGGCAATCATAAGTAATTTGACCAATTTTAACGTACTAAATCCATTTCCATCCAATGATTTAATTTTCCATTAAAGATTTATTCAGTATTTTTGAGTAAGCATGCCTCCCCCTTTAGGTCCCAACTAAGTACTATAACAAACAAACAAAAAAACATGAACGGCTAACTAACATACTTTTTCTTTATAGTGTTGACATGGCTATTAGTCAAATCATTTTTCATCATGCTAACATTGGGCCTCATTCATGAAACTAGTGTCAATATATGAGCAACTTCGGAGTAATTTGTGCATAAAACAGACCTTCCAGAAAACTCTCCTCCGGATTCACAAACACTTCGTAAACGTCCAATTTGACAGTTGAGCTTGTTAATGTTAATGAATTCCTATCATTCATAAATAGGGCGCTCGTGCACACTCATACACAATTAACATAATCCCTGTCTATGAATTACAGTGTGTCCAGGAACACAGTGGAATATTCTGGTCTATTTTCTCAAGTTTGGCTCCAATATATTGCATTAAAAAAAAGACTAATAGGCCATATGCCTAACAATAACGTGTGTCCACCAAAGTGTTTTTAGCCAGCTGAACAAATGTCAGGCGCTCTTCTGAAAACAACCAGCTGGTGGCGTTTGAGAAAATGTTGGCGTGAGATGCTTTGGTTGCTATGATTTTGAACGTCCACGGTGGCAGCGTATTACTAGTATCTAATTTTTAAGAATTTTACTAAATATAAAAAAGCAGTGACCAGTAATATTGACTTCTTCGTTGTTTTGGGCAGTAGGATCTTTGGTTGGTATTTGTCCTGTCCCTCCTCTATTTATGGCTGGGTAAACAGTGACAGTGACCAGCACTGCATTTTAAAGTTATCAACTCCACTGCAAAAATATATATAAAATAATAATTCCTAAGAGTGCAAGGGCAAATTAAATGAAGTTTAGAAACTAAGTTCGGGAGGAGCACGTCAGATACTCAGGCTAATTAGCACAGGTGGAACACAATCTAGGTAATCAACCCTCGGACATAAATACAGCTGTCTTACCTCCATTTAGTTGACGGTTAAGCAGCATCCCTCCACCACCCCTTCTCCACCAATATCACTAGAATTCTCATCACACGGGGGGGTACTCTGGGTTCGGGCCCTCCCCCAGGACAGCACGCCTAAAACGTATTACCATACTCGCATTACGTTTATCGTGCTAGTAGATGTAAGTGTGAAATCGTGAACTTGTAATTATTATGGTAGTGCATCAAAATGAAGTGTCAACAGTTTGCTAAAAAACACAGAACTATTTACACATCATTTACACCTGGTAGGGAGCAGGTGTACATTTATTTCGTACAAAACTAACATTTTGAAAATATAAACATTTTCATGAATTTGAAAGCTTACGTCAGAACGGCTTTACAAACGATTTACACAACATTCGTTCTGCTCGTGTTTCATGAATGAGGCCCATTGTGTGGAAACTTTTAGATCATGTACGATAGAACTAGTCCAGTGTGAGGTTGTTCAGTCCGGATGATGCAGATCCATGACAGCACAAATGCCATGATAATCACTTGGTTACAGTATTAAAAAAAATATATAATATGGACCCCAGAGTGGAAGTTGATAAAGTATGCCATTTGTGATAAATAGAATTGGAAAACTTTGTCTGTGGTAAAATTTCTATGTTGATTCTTGCACATCTTATGCACTTTTAACGCGAAATGTCCGATGTGTGGTGCTGAAATTGTGTTTATTTTTTTATCAGAAACAGATGAGTGTTAATCTGGCAATATTTTATAACGTTGGGTTTTTATTATAAGTCAGTAGTATGAAAATAACATGTCTGGTGATTAGCGCTCAAAGGTTAATGCTCTAACTGGACTTTATTATTTATGCTATGTTATTTTCAAATGCGTAAACCTATCCAGTGCAAATAAAATAAATGACTCTTGTACAAGTCTTTGAGGTCTTTTATTCTGACTTGTGCTTCACAGGACTTGTACCCGAGCGCTTCACATCACAAGTACATTGATGTACCGGGTGTGCTCCCGAGCAAGTTCATTACATCTGAAAAGACAAACATATGGAGCTGGTTATGCGATGTAAAAATAAAAACGTGCTATTGTTCTGAGCACAAAGTTTAGTGCAAGGAACCATGCTAAGTAAGTTTTAATTAACCAGTAATCTGCTCTTAAATTATAACTTGTGTGAAAAGGTGTTGGTGTTTTATCACCACTTGTGTTCATTTCAGCAGAAAACTGCAGTGTAATGTATGCATGATACATTTTTGCAGGTAAAGAAATGTTTCACCTATGTTGCTCAATTTTTTTAAATAAATTTGCAAACCACAATCTAAATGTATGTGTATGCCATCTTACCTGTAAGATGCATTTGTCTTGATTTTAATTAACAATCTCTCCAGTTTTTAACATTCACGTTACTGCATAATTCAGAGGTTTCTTTAATGGTAAACAAGCAATTAGAATGCTTTATAATGTCACAGTTTATTTCTGCCCATATAAGTATAATTTCCAATCATTTTTACCACATTTTGAGCATGTTACTGACTGCTGGTCACAGAAATATTCTGAATGTAAAGCAGGGGGATGCTGGCTTTGACACCGCTGCAAAGTTTGTATGCATTTTCTTTAGTAATTTCAACAGTAATTAGTTGAATTATGATCAAATGATGGAGAAGACCGTCTGTAGAGCTTTGGTGCATTCGGAAGCATTTTCTACAGCTGATCTCACAGACCTATAAAGCCATCAGATCGTATGATGCATCCTCATACCGTGCAAATTGCATTCAGCTGGAATTTTCTGCATAATTCCTTTAGTGAATCAAGGGCTAAAACCACACAGACCGCATGTGCAAATAAACAGCACTTACTGAATACCCCCCCCCCACCCCAGTCAAGGTGGTCTTCCAGTTCAGACAAAACCGCCTCTGTGACCCACATGGCTGAGCGAGTGTGTTTATGTTTCACACCTCTCTGGAATACAGACCTTCACACACACAGTCACGCTGTACCGTCCCACTCCTCCTGCTTTGGCAACATTCCCAGATGGAGGATGGAAAATGGATGGTGCAAAAAGACCCATAATTTACAAAGCAGCTGCTTCGCTTTAGAGTAAAACCCTTCCCATACTTTACTGGCAAGACACAGCAATGAAGGTCTTTGTGCGGGGAATATTGATGCGTTCCATAAGATGATATCCAGAAACGATTAATCACAAGACCGATAAGAGGGGCTTTTAAGGACATGGCTGAAATGAATGAGAGTTATTTGCTTTGTACCTCCGTGTTCTTCTGAGACGTGGACAGATCCTGTGTGAAGTTAGAAACTTGCCGGGTGCAGTTTGTTAGGGCTCAGCATTTAACTGTAGCTGCAAAGAGCTCGGAGTGAACGCAAAGCACTAGAGTAATAGATTTCCATTTCTGGAATTAGCCTCTTAATTCATATGTGCGGTGATAAAATACGGCACACTACACTAATATCAAGTTTAATTTCTCAGAGAGTCACAGGATAACCTTTACAGAACGCCTGGTCAGCAAAAGCTCAGTGCAGAGCGCTTCACATGAGTACACCAGATCGGTGTGTGATATTACTATGAAGGTGTTGGTAGTACAATTAGTGTACTTTGTTATTATACATAAACCTTTTTTCGCCACATGTCCTAATTACAACAAATAGATATTCATAATGTCACTTTGTTATGCTCAATATACATTCAAGGCATTGCCAAGAAACATGCATGTTCAAAAAAAAAGTCTAAAGCTGTGTCTCACATGATGCAATATACACTATGCACTCTAGCATCTAGTGTAGGCATTTTGTAAGGTTATTTTGCATCCGAGTCGGATGCTACACTCGTTCAGCTGCGTAATTAAAGCGGTGACAGTTGAGTGTATGATGTGTCCAACACTCCACACATAGTTTTTCTTATAATTAAAGTTAATTAAGTGCATCATCTGGATATTTGAAGTGCACTTTTTCCCCTAACTGGAATTTTCAGTATGCAACTCACACTATTAATACTTCATAATGGTATAGAACAGTGGATAAGACACACTTGAAGTCAGTCTCCCGACACTGTTTCTGGAGGCTCACCAACATTATTAGGAATTGTCCCTTATCTGACCCATTTATTATAGGTCTTGGATGCTCTACTAACGAGCTGATGAGTTGAATCAGCTGTGTTCAATTAGCAAGAGTCTGAAAATGTGTAGTGTTGGAGTGCCTCCAGGATCAATGTTGGGAAACGCTGCTTTAAGTTGTTGACTAATAAGAATTAAGATATATTAGAGTGAGGGATGAGATCACGTGACATTCCTGTGTTGTCTTTACATGTAAACCATTTCTCAATATAATTTGCTGTTCCCCAGCTAACAAAAATATTTTCTAAGAACATCTTCCCAATGTTCCCACTGTCATGAAAATATTATTTTTGGATGTTCAACATTCAAAATACTTACTTTTAAAAATTGTGTTTTACAAAAACGTTATTATTATCTGATATGTGAATGTTGGAGAAAACATTATTTCCTTCCCTGCTGGGAATTATTTTAAAAGGTTGCTAGCCACCATAAGCATTTTTGATCAATTTCACAAACCTTTCTTGCCCCAGAATATTTTCTAGCTTTGTACATTATTTTAATTTTATTAATTTGGGGAAAAACGAAACTGTATCGGAGCTTGATTCGTTTTGAGAAAAGCACGTGATCTATGACATCATTTGCCTGAAAACCACGTGACTGCTTCGGTATCTGCTTCAAACGAAGCGAAACAAAGCGCAGTTTCCTTTACATAATAATGCATTTGCATTGTTTTATTTGTATCCTAATTTATATTTTAAGGAATAACAGTCTTAAGGACTGAGGCAGAGTTAAAATTGACAGATTTAATTCATGAGTTTATGTTTGATTTATTTGAATTATTTTTGTGGCAGTACACCGACACAAATGAATGACTTTGACAATGTTTAAATTAAAACAAGCAATCAGTTGTAGAACCAGATGTGAAACCAGCAGCTGTAATGAGTCACAGCACTTCGGAAGGTGTTGTTCATTTTTTTGACCAGTAGATGGACACTGCATGAACCATTTTACAACGCTTCGAGTGATGAACCTTTTCCCGATACAATTGGGTTTAAAGCTTCATTGGTTCAGAACGCTTCACTTCACCATCACTACTAAAAGCTGAGAAATTCATGGGACATTGTCAATGGTGAAGAAAGAAACAAACTTTCCATTTAGGAATGAATGTCTTTTTTGTCCACTTAACTTCGTAAATACATGTGAATCAGCAGTCGTTAGAGTACAAGTAGACTGTGTTCTTTAGTTTGTGAACACTTGATTTTGATTAACCCTACACTGACTATAGTAACTTTGCAACTACATATCAACTTACATTACGTTATTTAGCAGATGCTTTTATCCAAAGCGACTTACAAATGAGGACAATGGAAGCAATCAAAATCAACAAAAGAGCAATGATGCACAAGTGCTATAACAAGTCTCAGTTAGCTCAACTTATTCTACTAACCCTAACCGTTCAGTCTACTAATAGTCTAATGAGAGTTATTTTACATGTATTTGAAAATTGACTAAAGTGGACGAATCAAAATAAAGTGTAAAACAAAAAAAAATAATTAATAAACCTTCCAAGAATTATGCATGAGAATGCTTTTGTGCCAATTTAAGAACATTATTAAAGAGACAAGGTTGAATGAATGTTCTAGCGATGTAACAATGAACCTTTGTTCAAAACACCTTGCTTGAATGTTTGCAGAGTCTGAATTCATTGTATTCTGACACGCACACACATGCACACACACACACGTGCACGCACGCATGCATGCACACAACACACACACACACACACACACACACACACACACACACACACACACACAGATTCCCTTCACTTTTTTCCAATGTTATGTTACAGCCTGATACTAAAG
The DNA here is from genome assembly GCA_027474115.1 of Schizopygopsis malacanthus. Lineage (NCBI taxonomy): Eukaryota > Metazoa > Chordata > Actinopteri > Cypriniformes > Cyprinidae > Schizopygopsis > Schizopygopsis malacanthus. The sequence continues at coordinate 27,422,755 of CM049872.1, forward strand.
TAGTGTAAATTAATTTGTTTCTCATTAATCTACACACTGTACCTCATAAGTGAAAACAGAATTTTAGAAATGTATGTAAATTCATTAAAAAAAATTAAAGTATCCAGTACTTATTTGAAGCACCTTTGGCAGCAATTACATCTTCGAGTCTTTTTGGATATGACGCAACAAGCTTTGCTCACCTGGATTGGGGGATTTTCTGCTGTTCTTTGGTAATCCTCTCAAGCTCGGTCAGCTTGGATGGGAACCATCAGTGGACAGAGATGTTCAATAGGGTTCAAGTCAGGGCTCTGGCTAGGCCACTCAAGGACATTCACAGAGTTGTCCCTAATCCACTCCTGCATTGCCTTGGCTGTGTGCTTAGGGTCATTGTCCTGTTGGAATAAGGCCCTTCGGTCTAGAGCGCTGTGGAACAGGTTTTCATTGAGGATATCTCTGTACAGTGCTCCGTTCAGCTTCCCCTCAACCCTGACCAGTCTCCCAGTCCCTGCCGTTGAAAAACAGCCCCACACCATGAGGCTGCTACCAGCACACTTTAGTTTAGAAAAAAAAAGTTTTTTTTGTATCCTTCTCGAGATATGTTCCTAAATACAATCCTTTCTTTGAGCTCTGCAGGAAATTATTTTGACCTCATAGATTGGTTTTCGCTCTCGGCTGTGAGGCCTTTATAGAGAGGTGTGTGCCTTTCCAAATCCTGTCCAGTCATTTTAATTTACCACATGTGGACTCATTCATTCATAAAACCATTTTGGTCTCATTAATATACACTAGTGAAGGGGTGCACTGTGAATGCACTGTTTATATTTTTTTAGTTTATTACCTCAGAAAACCTGACAGTCCATTTCTGAGAGTACCACTAGTCAGTGTTTGGCACTCAAAAATGTCCATCTTCTCAAATATTCAATTTTCTTTCACTTTTGCTCCTCTAGACTGTACAGTAGGTGTACTTTCTTCTTATCTTTAATCAAACATCGCTGTTTGTCCCGAAACAAACATCTGGAAACGTGTGTGCTCCAACAAGTCTCTAAAAGAGAAATATATACGGCTTTGGTAAATCACTCTGGCATAATTGGCTCTGTTCACTTCTCCTAAGAGGGCAAATATGGGATCCTCGGAGGCTCAATAAATGTAGCCAAGCCTTTTTCTGATAAGGGAATACTCATTTTTCACCAGCGGTATTTTCATTTTTTCTGGGCGGTAGACAGTTGGCATTAGATTAAACACTAACCAGGGGTAAGCCTGCAGCAAATAGCAGAGACTTGAAGGGCAAATGCCCTCCTGAATCCATCAAATTTCCCCGGAGTTGTTCTGCGGACGCTAACGACCTTAAGCTAGCGCTCTAAAGACGACTCCACGCCGCTGTCGCCGCACACCTCTGTTTTGTTTCTGTCTGCACTGACTCTCAAGAGCTCTATTTGAGCCCCGCTCTTCATTAAACGATAGTCTGCACATGTTAACGTGATAAACCGAGACAAGTCTCGCTTAGAGCTCGGCATTTGAGACAAACATTTGTGTGAGAAGGTGTTGTTTACTTAAAACACCGGCCAAAATGGCTCATTCGGAGTGATTGTGCTTGGGAAGATCTTTGGGAAAATTTCAGTTGATTTCAGCGCAAAAGCTCAGCAGAGAAATGTAATGCAATAAAAGTATTGAAATAATTCAATCTGGGGTTATTTGATTTTGATTGGCTCTGGGCTCTCGGGAGACCCTAACAGAACCGGTTCTGATTCGTCATCCCGTGAGGAGAGCGAAATGAACGTCACTTGTGATTGTGTCAGAGAGGAGACACATACAGCGCTCCATTTCATTTCTGCCAGTAACTTTCCAGGCCTCTTGAATCTCATTGTCTTTCTGTCATGTCTTATGCTGAATCGTAACAACGTTAAAACTATGAACTGTTATTGAATTATGCGTGAGGATATCAGTAGCGATTATGACAAATGAACATGAAAAGTGATATTGCAGGACATGCTGATCAAATTGCATCGGTCGTCCTGCATGTGACTGATCGCTATTGAACATAATTATATATATTACAGTCGAATGATCAATTTGCAAATTGCACGCCAAAAAAAACTGCCCACAAACCACACATGGATCTTACCAAACGACAAAGCTGCCCTCCTGTTTAAAATATGCAAGCGCCAAACCCAGAAGGGATAATTAAAATAATGTATGCATTAACTCGCAAATATCCTAATGGTTTGATTTATTGAGCATTCCCACGTCTATTTTTCTTCTCTGTTCTCTTAATGATGCCCAGAGTCACAATAAGCACACATCCTTTGGAGCGGCTCCAGTGAAGGTCACCCCATCCACACAGCTGTATGAGCGATGAATCCCGCGGAGGAGAGCACTGCCACCGGCATCGGCCGTCCACAACCCCAGCGCAGGCCACCGCAGGAGGGAGCGGCAGATGCAGAGCCGCTGCTAATGGCTCCGGGGCCGACAATGAGAGAAAGCCACCCAGCATGGAGGCAGAGCAGATGGGCCCCAGACTTACAGATAATGCCTGAGACAGGGTTTGACTGCGCCGTCTAGTTCCCTTGGATTCAGATGATGCGTGTTCATTACTATTTTTATTTAGCAAAGTATGCATTTAATTTATTAAAGGTGACTGTAAAGCCATTTATAATTAGTGCTGTCAAACGATTAATCGCATCCAAAATGAAATATTATTCTTACATAGTATATGTATGTGTTCTGTGTTTATTTATTATGTATATGAAGAGCTCTTTTCCAAAACGCTATAAATCCATTTTAATAGTTTTCATGAAAATTACATTTTTTTACCTAGACCCATACATTTTGTTAATATTCAATTTATCATGTTAAAATGGTCTGTTGGCTCAGTCTGAACATGTTAAACAATGATTGTTAACCCCCCCCTGGGTCCGCAGCATCACACCGAGCGGGTCTCGAACCCGGGTTTCCGGCACGGGAGGCGGGCGCTCTAACAAGGAACGCCAAAGGCTACAGCTCTTAGCGTCAGTCGCTAGAGCGCCTCTTTGTGAGGTCAGGAGAGTGAGGTACATTTTAAACAAGGAAATATAGCGATTTGGCATGAAACATTGATGGAGCAGTGAATAGGTTCAGTACACAGCAAAATGGCATGACGAACTCATTTTTTTTAAATTTGGCATTTATCGCGTTTTGGAAAAGAGCTCTTCATATATAAATACACACACATACAGTATATATTTAGAAAATATTTACCTGAATATACATTTAAATTGTTATTTTATTTTATATATATATATATATATATATATATATATAATGTATAAACTAGTGCCGTCAAATGATTAATCACGATTAATCGCATCCAAAATCAAAGTTTTTATATACATAATATATGTGTGTGTACTGTATATATGTATTATGTATATATAAATAAACACACAAGCATGTATATATCTAATACAAATATGATATGTTTATATATTTATATATGGCACCATTTATATGAATATAAATATATACATGCAAATACATGTAAATATTTTAAAATATATTATATATGTTTTTTCTATTTATATATAGAAATACATATACACAGTACACACACATATTTTGTAAACAAAACTTGACACGTTTTATTTTGGATGTGATTAATCGTTTGAAAGCACTAATATAAACATACAACTTATTTTTATTAAATATATACATGCATGTTTTTGTATTTAATACATATACACAGTACACACACACATATATTATGGAAACAAAAACCTTCATTTTGGATGTGATTAATCGTGTGACAGCACTATTTATAAAGTTACACTTCTATTTCAAGTTCTTTTGAACTTTCTATTCATCTGTGAATCCTGCAAAATAAAATGTCACGTTTCCACACAAATATTGTACATTGATATTAATGATAAATGCTTCTTGAGCAGCAAATCAGCATATTAGAATGATTTCTGAAGATCATGTTACACTGAAAACAGCAATCAATTACAGTTTCCATATATTTAGATAGAAAACAGCTGTTTTAAATTCTAATATTTTGCAATATTATTGTTCTGATCACAGTATTACTGCTACTGATCAAATACAGTAAATGCAACCTTGGCGAGCCAAAGAGACTCAAAAACAGTAAACTGGCTTCATACTTTTGAATGGTAGTGTATCAACGCATAAGGTTTGTACAGTGATGTAATGCTGGTGTCTGTGTTGTGAAGCACTGCCATCTAATGCTTGTTTGGGGCATTGTAAAGTTCATATGCTGTGATTTAATGAATGTTGGTTTATGAGTAAAGCTGTGAGGACGAACTGTTGCTCACTGCAGATGTAATGGGAACACAAAATGATTGAGTTCTCCCATATAGACACTTACCCAAACAATGTCATAATTTTCTCTCCCTCGTTTCGTTCCAAACCCTGAGGAGCATTAAATAATTATTCTGTAGAATGTCCAAGCAGCTAATTTCCGCTGGTCAGCTTTTACAATGAAAAGCATCGACAAAGTGAACATCTCTTTGTGTTGCACAGAACAAAGTTGAAGAGGATTAGGAAAACAGTTTTAATTCATTTTAATCTTTGTGTGAACTAACTCTTTAAGACATGTCTTTGACATTCGTGCACATGGTTAATTCTGTCACTTTTACAAAGAATAATCTAAAACATCCTTAATAATGACCGGCTTCCTTGTGGCCTGTTGTGCATCATTTTCCAGATTGTGGTTATGAAGCATCATATTGTGTTGTTGTTAAAGTCCCTATAAACAGAAGATCTGTAGTTTTCCAATGTCAGCTCCGCAATAAATCAAGTGTATTGCAGTCCAGAAGAATGATGACATACAAAGACTCTGTGAAAACAATTACAGCACGTTTATTTTGAAACTGGACGGTTATGTAGAAATGCAAATATTTGGCGATTGCTCAGAGCCATTGGGGATGTGATCTATGAGCCAGCATGTTAGCTTTGGCAGGTTTTATTGTTTTACGCGATGATAGATGGAAGTGTTTCCCGATGCTGTAAGTGCAAACACGTCGTCCACACAGACCGATCCAATTTCTCTCTCTGAGAACTCAGCTGTATCGATGCACCAGATTTGATCAAATTGCCAATAAAGTAAGAAATATTCCTCGCGCTCTCATATGCTTGTTTCTGAAATGAGTGCTCACATTCAGGTTTGATTTGACAATGATTGAAGCACTAAGCACTAGGAAACACATCAAGCTCTCGTAACGAGTGGACGCCAATGCTCGCCCCGCAGCTCCGCTCCAGATGCATTTGTGTTCTTGTTTGTGGCAAGCTGTATAACATCGTAGATGCTAATCTTAGATCATAATGAGAACTGAATGATGGTTTATTCTTGAGTAATTGAACAGTTTAACAGAGTTTGGACATTTTGTCTGCAGTTTATAAAGATTGCAGTCCTTTTTCCATAGTAGACCAATGAAGGAAATGTTGCCGCAAAAAAAAGTGTTAAAAAAAAGATGTTCAAATCCATGTCTGTTGAGATGCATATTCCAAATGTTTTTCTTGAGCAATTTGCATGAATAATTCCTGTCTGAAACTGCGCATGCTCTGTCATTTAATCACCTTCATTTTTTCTCTTGCTAACCTTGTTGTCTAATAAATGTGGCACTGGATGATAATACTGTTGGCTCTTTGACAAATCGCTTTTGATTCTCTTTTGTAAATTACTAAATTGTTCTTTCTTTCGTGGAAGTATAATAGGACAGATCGAATAGTATAGTAGATGGCATGGCAGATATGTAGTAGAATGACCCTGCTTTTTTTTTCCACACGGTGGAAGTGAACAGGGGACTACAGATGTCTTGCGTGATTTTTAAGGCCACATTTGATTACAGTTTTTTTTTTCAACTGCTTACATTTTCAAAACTTTACACACAAATCCAAGAATGGCACAAAAACACCTCACATCTCTTGCTAAATGAAGCACTGCATTCAAAATATCACAAACACATCTCAAAAGCAAACATTTGCAAACACCTTTGCCATAATATTAATTCCTGTTTGATTGCTGTGTGCTACATAAATAATTGTGTGTTGTGTTTTGCAAAAATTGTTTTATGAAAGTCAAAGGCTTAGAATTAATGTATGGTTTTGTAGATTTGGTGTGCGCTTCTTTTGTTTGAGTGTCAGCTTTCAGAAACTGTGACAAGTGAAGATTTTGTGTGTAAGCTGTTGAAAAACTGTAACAATTAAAATTGATTGGTATCTCACACAAATCATATGAAATCATTTTATTCTGCTTATTGTCCTTTTTAGTCTCCATTCACATTCAGTGTATGGAAGAGAGCAGCTCGGGCATTCTGCGAGTGTAAATGCTGACAGATTGTCAGTTTTGCATGTACAGCACTGTCCCCTAACGCTGTCGAATCGGTGCTGCACACTTAATAGACACAGCATTGAGTTTCTCCCAGCATTTCTCTCAAATGAGGGGCAGGACACGGGTCGAGGTGACTCAATCTTCCTGGAATTAGAGGGAATGTACTCAGAAAAGGGAACAAAAAGACAATCTGTTTAAAATTCTGACACCTGCTCACTGTAAAGTAGGATTTCTGAGCCACTGGGGCTCTGCAAAGACTTCAGCAGATGCTCTTCATAACGGACGGCTGAGTAAATCCTGACAAGCCCTTCTGAATGGGAATCTCATCAGCACACTGCATATGTTTGGCGACGGTCTGGACTGGACGTTAAGGTCATGCTTTGATACTAAAGACAATGTTTTATTATGAAAGTATACATTGGTTTTATATGCCACATATGCAGTTATGTACTTAAGAAATGTCAAAGCTTTTGAATATTCATGCAGATGAAAGGGGGAGGCAGCAGTGTACAGCACAAAGAGCCCAAAATACCAAGAAAGAAAGTGATGTTTCTGGCGTCCTTGAGGAAAATAATTGGACTTCACGTTGACTCTCACTCATACGCTCTGTAAATTTGATATGAAACAACCATGGCTTGCATTCGGTCCATATTACTTCTTTAGTCTCATTACAAAAACAAAGTCTATTTGATTTACAGCTCCAAGAAAGACAATGTAACAAACTATCAGAGCTCACACAGACATCTCAGAAAGAAAACATGAACATTTTCTCAGCCTTTATCCATAATGCATCAAGTTTATCGCTGCAGAGAAAGTTTAGGTTGCACTGCTGAGTTTCTAACAAAAAGAAGGCTAAACTCATTTAAACAAGCTCATATCACACATTTATCAAGTTATTCGAACTTCAGCCAGAAGAGCGTCCAGCGTGGAGGCTGTGCTGCTATTTTCAGCTGACGTCCCTGTGGAAGTAAATGGAGACTGGAGGGCTATTTGCTGGCTGTCAGTTAAAATGGATGTGGTGTCATTCTCTCGTAAATGGTTGAAAACCTGCTTTGAAATAAAATAGACTGACACGGTAAGCCACAGCAGTGCACTGGACCAAACTGCAAAACAAGTCAAGAGAATCTAAAGTGTAGAGGTTTATCGAGGACAGAAGATTTGAGGCTCTCGGGACTTCTGACATGGTTCAAACACAGAGGTTTTCTAGACAGAAAGCAAATGCAACTGCAGTTCTGCTGGGACAATGGAGAAAATTAATGCCAATAGACAGAGATAATCAGCCTCTGATTGGTGCCTACTCAGACTTATTACTATCCTATTAATGTGTATATGTCCCCTATACTCTTATGGCTCTCAATAGATTCAGTGGTTGTAGTTGGGTTGGAGTTTACTCCTTGACAAGTTCTGTAACTACTTTTTGATTGTTTTTCTGGCTATATTTAAAATCAAAACATATTGATGATTTAATAATTGCTGAAATGCTAAAATGTCCAAATAGCTGTTCTCTATCGTATCGAGACTATCTCTCCACCAAAATAAATACTTATGGGGAACTATGACACCACCTGTGGCATGTGACGTGGATTATCTGTAAGACATTGATTATGCCCATGCACAGATCACACCCACCTGTGTATATAAGGGATGATCACAGCGCATTACTTCCTCTTTTGATTCCATGCATTACGGTGTATGTGGCTAGTAATTGCTGGCAATTGTATCATATTTTCTATTTATTCAGTGTTTGTTACCTGACTGATTTCTGTTGTTGCAGTCACCAGTGTGAAACCTCCGTTCCATAAAGGATAAGAAGAGCTTGTTTGTTGCACCTCTCCTGGAGGACAGTCGCTTGAATAGAGATCTTCATATATTCATCCATCTCGTAGATATACCGTATCACACCATTTACGAGGTGTTAACATGGTCACGAGCTGTAGTTCCGTATTGCATCTTGTGTTCTAGATCGCTAACGCGGGCGACTTTAGGTGGGTGTTAAGTCATCTTCTGCATGCAGCAGTGTTAAGAACATCAGAAGCACGATACCATGGTGCACGCCATGTCTTAACGCGGTTTTCCAAAGACATCCTGAAGTACAGCAAGAGATCATTCAGTGCTGTGTGTTTGTTTGGGTGCGCTTGCTCGCTGCCTCTCCCCGGAGCACATACTACAGTGCCATCTATCTGTGTGAAGGCAGCAGAATTGAGTGAAGTGACAATAGTCAGTGGCTACTTATTTATAACATGACTTAAATAAGTGGACATACCTGTGTTCAATGCCAGGCCTCTATACAACCACAAGATGGTCATGACTCCTTTATAGCATGTCTTGGTAAAGAGCATGCCTGGAAAGGCTGTTAGCAGCCAGAAGATTGCATGAATTGCTTTCTTCTCCCAGCTCATGCAAGGGACGCACGTTGGCAGTTTTTTAAGTGCAAACGCATGAGTTCTTCCACCAGCGCTCCTCAGCCCAAACGTGCTAGACAGGATGTGGCTGCTACAGTTGCTGCTTTAGCACAACAAGTTAAAGACCTTGCTTCCCGCCTTGAGGGTTCAAGCTCAGCACCTACAACAGTGCAACATGATAATCCCTACTCTAGCCCAGGATTATCAGCACCAGAGATGTCTGAATCTGGCTATGAGTCGTGTACTGCTTTAACTGATGTACTAGAGGTTAATGCCCCTAGACTATTCTTTCTTTCCCGAGTGTGCATTTCAGACTGTGTCTGAGCATAGTGTTGATCAGCTAGGGGATGAAGAAGATGAGTCAGATGATATACTTCAATTGACCAACCGATTGCAGCAGTGACATCACCCTCTAAGTCACTTCTTGAACATTCAGAAGGACTAAGTAAGAACTGCAGAGCCATAAATAGAATTCTGCATATGTTTCATGGAGAGGTTACTAAAAAAGCTTGCCTGGCTAACATGGGGGCTGTTCTTCAGCTGTATCTTCACCATCTGCTGCAAGGCCTCAATGAATCTTTGAATTCAGAGAAGGTAGCTAAATTACAGCTTGTTTCTTCTACCTTGTTGAGGGTGTCGAAAGGGCAAGCAACCTCAGTAGGAAGGTCGACTGCTCGGTTGTGGAGGGCAAGATGGCATCTGTAATATAGGGCAAGACTGCCCCCAGTGGATTCCACGTCTTTGCTAGGGCTTCCTGTGGTACCTTCAGCAATGTTTGGGCCTGGTGCTGTCAAGATACTGCAGCAAGCTCATGATGCTCAAGCTTATGCGTGAGAGATGAGGGGATTTCTCCTAAATTTTGGGCAGATTCCAGCAGCTGCTGAGAAAAACTGGTCAAGATATCGTCATGCTCGTAATGAAGTCCAAAATAATCTGGAAAGCGAGATGCTGTAGATACAAGAGATCTGAGATTTCAGATGGACAGCGCTAGATGACACCAGGGTCGTAGGCAACCTAGACATAAAATGCAGTCAACAGCTATAAAAACCTGACTGCACTGTAAGCTTTGGATAAAAGTATCTGCTAAATTCATTAAAAAAAACAGCAGCCAAATGTATAACCTGATGTAGCTTTGGATAAAAGTGTCTGCTAAATGCATAAAAATAAATAAATAAATAAAAACTGTTGCTTCCTGTAAATGGCCGGGGGATGAGCCTCCTTCTCGTTCTTGAGGATTCCCAGAACCCACGGTGCTTCCTTCTTCCTTTAGCCCATGTAGCAGCCTGGAAAGGCATCACAAACAATCCTTGGGTCATCACAACAATGACTCAGGGCTATCGGCTTCAGTTTGTAACCAGACCTACTCTTTCAAGAGTTCTGACAATTTCCTCAATGTCCAGTCATTTTTTAAGAACAAGCATTGTTAGAAGAAATCAAAACCCTTTTGGAGAAAGAAGCCATACAGGAATTAAGGTTGGATGAAGCAGAGGTTCTGCTCCCGTTACTTTTTAGAGCCAAAGAAAAATGGCACTTTTCGACCCATCTTGGACCTCAGAAGTCTGAACAAGTTTTTAAAACATCTACGATTCAAGAAATTAACTATTCTAAGATATACTCAAATATAGGCTGTACGTCAGGAGGACTGGTTTGCATGCATAGACCTGAAAGATGCTTCTTCCAGATTTCAATCTGGGAGGGACACAGGCGTTTTCTTCGTTCCGCGTTCAGTGGCAGGGTGTTTCAGTTCTACCTATTAACCATTGGCCTGTCTCTTGCTTCACGCGGTGCATGGATGCAGCACTAGCTCCTCTCCGACATCAAGGTGTGAGAATACTGAATTATTTGGATGATTGGCTGGTGTGTGCACAGTCAGAGGAGATACACTGAACAAAATTATAAACGCAACACTTTTGTTTTTGCCACCCTTTTTCATAAGCTGAACTCAAAGATTTAAGACTTTTTCTATGTACTCAAAATGCCTATTTCTCTCAAATATTGTTCACAAATTTGTTTAAATCGGTGTTAGTGAGCACTTCTCCTTTGCCGAGAGAATCCATCCACCTTACATGTGTGGCATATCAAGATGCTGATTAGACAGCATGATTATTGCACAGGTGTGCCTTAGGCTGGTCACAATAAAGGGCCACTCTAAAATGTGCAGTTTTATCACATAGCATAATGCCACAGATGTCGCAAGTTTTGAGGGAGCATGCAAATTGGCATGCTGACTGCAGGAATGTCCATCGGAGCTGTTGCCCGTGAATTGATTGCTCATTTCTCTACCATAAGCCGTCTCCAAAGGCGTTTCAGAGAATTTGGCAGTACATCCAACCAGCCTCACAACCGCAGACCACGTGTAACCACACCAGTCCAGGACCTCCACATCCAGCATCTTCACCTCCAAGATTGTCTGAGACCAGCCACCTCCGGGTTACAGCTCCGGGTTACAGAAAACAATCGGTTTTCATAACCAAATAATTTCTGCACAAACTGTCATAAACTGTTTCAGGAAAGCTCATCTGCATTCTCGTCATCCTCATCGGGGTCTCGACCTGACTGCATTTCGTCGTCGTAACCGACTTCAGTGGGCAAATGCTCACATTCGATGGCGTATGGCACTTTGGAGAGGTGTTCTCTTCACGGATGAATCACGGTTTTCACTGTACAGGGCAGATGGCAGACAGCGTGTATGGCATCGTGTGGGTGAACGGTTTGCTGAAATCAACATTGTGAATCGAGTGGCCCATGGTGGCGGTGGGGTTATGTTATGGGCAGGCATATGTTATGGACAACGAACACAGGTGCATTTTATTGATGGCATTTTGAATGCACAGAGAAACCATGATGAGATCCTGAGGCCCATTGTTGTACCATTCATCCACGACCATCACCTCATGTTGCAGCATGATAATGCACGGCCCCAAGTTGCAAGGATCTGTACACAATTCCTGGAAGATGAAACCAACCTAGTTCTTGCATGGCCAGCATACTCACTGGACATGTCAATCATTGAGCATGTTTGGGATGCTCTGGATCAGCGTATACGACAGCATGTTCCAGTTCCTGCCAATATCCAGCAAGTTCGCACAGCCATTGAAGAGGAGTGGACCAACATTCCACAGGCCACAATCAACAACCTGATCAACTCTATGCGAAGTAGATGTGTTGCACTGCGTGAGGCAAATGGTGGTCACACCAGATACCGACTGGTTGGCGGACCCCCCCCAGATGGAGGATCTGCCTCAGGCTACTAGGTCTCATGGCTGCGGCTGCTCAGATAATCCCTCTGGGGCTCCTTTTTATGCGTCCAGTACAGAGGTGTCTACTAAGGTCTGGCCACTGTCAACAGACAGATTTTATGTGTGAGATATCTGTTACAAGAGGACTTCTGAGAGCCCTCCGCTGGTGGAACGAGCCAACAAATACCATGAAATGTTTTCAGCTGGGCATGTTCTGCGGAGGCAACTGATCACAACAGACGCCTCCATGAGAGGTTGGGGAGTGATGCTCAATGGTACATGGGTCAGAGGCCTTTGGGAGCCACCCTGGGCATCTCAGCACATCAATGTGTTGGAATCGAGGGCCATTCATTTAGCTCTGGGCAACTCCCTACCAAACCTGGCAGATCATCACATCCTAGTGAGGACAGACAATGTGGTAGCAGCACCATACATGAACAGAAAGGGGGGACTGACATCCCTTCTACTCTGCAAGGTGTCTCACAACCTTCTCACTTGGGCACAACCTCATATCCTCTCACTGAAGGCAGTACATCTTCTAGGATTGCAGACTCAAGCAGCTGATATGCTGTCAAGAGGGGGTCCTTGGCCAGAAGAGTGGCGTCTCCACCCGGATGTGGTGAAGATCATCTGGGATCATTTTTGGGATGGCAAAACAATTTTAATACAAAAATACTGTAGTTTTTATTTGATTCACTTAAAATTAAGGTATTTGCTAGTTTATTTTAAAACAAATTGTGATGTGTCTTTGTCTAAACCTGCCAATAGATGTGCAAACGGCAATGCACTTGTTAAAGTTCAACACAAATCTTGACATAATGCACCTTTCACCATTAAAAAAGAATTTGCGATTGAATAATCTTAAAAAAATAAAGGCTCTTTTAGAAGACCCTTGGAACCTTTCCATTCCACAAAATGTTCTTTATAGTGGATAAATGCTCTTTAGATCATTAAAATATTCTTTACACCTAGAAAAAGTGGTTCTTGTATGAACTGATAACTGAAAGGTTCTTCGTGGAACCAAATGAAATCACTGCGCTCTTTTGGAAACATCATATACACAATTGCTGTATGATGTCAGTTCCTAAACACTGCATACCTCAAACGTGACCGGAGGGTAAAGAGTAAGAGTGAAGTATAGTGGACTTCAGTAAAAGCCATCTTCAAGGACAAAGAGTGCAGGACTGCAGGCGATGTGTGTCGCAGGTCGCGCTAAAATCACCGCACATTTGTCATATAGCCACAGGGCTCAATTTCCCCAGGGACGCCCCGAATGCCTCATCAAATGATGCAATGTTCCCTTTCATTGGATTTCTGTTGTGTACCTAAAAGCTCTGCTGCCCATTCGTCTTGAAAATAACACCATCTCTCAGGCCTTGCGGGCATGGTGTCTGTCTGAACCATTCATCCTGTGCTCCAGAACACACGGGCCACCAGTGACTTCACATGCACAAACCCTCATGCATTTACGTTCAGCTCGCTCGTCTCCATCCGTGATGAGCAATGTGGATACGTTTATTTCTTTATAACGCATTCTGACTGTCATCATGATGATTTGTTGTTGTGGAAGGTGATGGGGTGGTTAATGAGGTGCATCTGAAATCACCTTTGTGCCTTTACATGTTTCTTTTGTCAAAGGGAGACAATAATCTGCCATATTTGTAATATTGTGACTTTCAAAGCTTTCTTCATAAATTAAAATATACAGTGGAAAAATATTAGAATTCAAGCTGCTCTGAATTCCTTACAAATGTAAGATCCTTCATTGTTTAGCAGTGCCTTTGTGAAAGTTTCTCACTATGGGATGTGTTCCAGAACTTAATAAGCTACTTACGTCGACAGCCTTTTAAAGCACTATAGACGAAGGCCATTCCGGATAATTGTGGCACATAATGCAGCAAGCTCTATGGATTAAAAAATATATATAAATAATTCCAGTGTATTTCATTCAGTATAGAAAAGTTTGATCAAATAGATTAAACTAGTTATGAATCCCTAAACTTTATCGGTACCTACAGTAGCTAATACGAATATACTCTAAGAACGGTTTTCAAAATATTTCCATTCAATTCTGAAAAGGTTTTTCTGAATGCTCTCTGAAAATTTGTTTTCTTTTTTTAATAAAAAAACGTTTTGAGAACATTACTAAACACCACATTGACCACATTTTATTAATGTTACTAAAATAAATATTGTGTTCATAACCTTGAGAAAACCTCACCGGAACATTAGCCACATTTCTGAGAATGTTCCCTGTTTTTATTAGTTCTGAACTTTTACAGTTCAAGGAGTAAAACAAAGTAAAAGTCTAGTTAAAATAATCTAGGCATGTCTTCAACAATGTTTGACACTATAGAGTATAAACACACAAAAAATGTATTATTATTTTGCATTTATATGCATCAATAAAACAGGGACCCTTTCTATATTCTCATTTTGTATTGAACATGATTGTATTGTTGCATTTGAATGTTCTCTGAATGTTCTGAAAATAGTAGCATTTAAAAGAAAATATTAGATGGACATCCAATGAAAATGATCTTTAAACGACATATAGGCTAAATTATGTTTGTGTGTGTGTGCTAAAGTTTTGACAACATTATTAAAGATCAGATAACTTTGAATCTATCTCCACTAGAAGTTATTTTCCATGACTTTTGTTCGCCAGCGTTCTGATATCGTGAGAAGGTTAGCTGGGTATATCAGCTGTGAGTTGAGACCCTTGTGTTTTTGGAGAGCGTTCCCAATCAGTTGCATGGTTATTTAGACTGCTTCCAGTCTGACAGTAGACAGCTCACCAGGTTTTACAACAGAGCCGATGTATTTACTAATAACATACTTTATTTCAGCAACTTCAGATCATGACGCCAAACAGACCTCAACAACAGGCCGTCCTAAAGACGGCTTTCTTTTAGCACACATTTAATACCTTGACTTTTTCTACTTCCTCATTCCGTTTGGTTGTAATATTGATCTACGAGTGCGGTGATTGGACTGTTGGATAAATGATGTCGGAGGCAGGGGACATTCTCCAGGGGGCCATTTTCCACTACATCTGTAGATTACGTCCGTATGCAGCTCAATCATCGGACCCCGGTTCTTTAGCCTGAAAGCCATGAGAGCCCAGAACGAAAGGATGTGATTCTGAGAGAAACCTGCTGGAGAACTCCTCAATTATTTTAGACTGCCAAGCAATAGGGGACGTTTGGGACCATTTGGACTTAGCACATTAAAGAATTCATGAAATGAAACCATACCAGCCAGACATCACGATATGACTTTCCACGCCTGAAGCTCTGCTCGTTCTCTGCCATTCCCGGTTTGTTGACATTGATCTATCCTTGAGTCTTTCGCTGCAGGACTTTAAGGCTAAACTTTGGTCTCTGAGCATTAAAGGAACAGCTATCGATATGAATCTTGTGGTAATGATTTTCTTGTCCCTGCTCATGTTACTCTGTAAATTGGCTGTGTAGCCCCCTGCAATCCAACACGCTGGAAGTAGATGGGACGCCTGATGTGGGAGAAATGTGCCTCTGAAACCCATTTGGCCTCCAGAAATCTGCTCTGACCACATGTCTTTTAGACTTTGTATCGTATGCACTAGCATTCAAAAGTTTTTAAAGAGATCACAGATGCATTAAATCGATCAAGTAGAGACAGTAGAGACATTTATAATGTTACAAATGATTTCTATTTCAAATAAATGCTGTTCTTGTGAACTTTCCATTCATATGTGAATCCTGAAAATTTTAATTCATTACAGTTTCCATAAACATATTGTGCAGCACGACTGTATTCAACATTGATAATAATCAGAAATATTTCATATTATTATGATTTCTGAAGATCATGTGACACTGAAGACTGGAATGATGGTGAAAATACAGCTTTGATCACAGAAATAAATTAAAGTTGATCACATATTCACAGAGAAAATGTTCACAATTTTACTTAATTTTTGATGATTGTACTGACCACAAACTTTTTAATGTGTATTTGTTTTTTATTTATTAAACATAAAAATATGTCTGTGCCTGTGTGTGACCACTGACAATATAAATCTGGGTAATTTATAGTACGTGTCTCATAAATAACCCTGAAAAAATCCATTCATCGCTTACAAAGTCTAAGCTAAATCTTTGTTTTTAGAGACCACAATGGTTTTTGATTTATTTTATAGATAAAAAAAAAAAACAACACAATGCATTTAATCGACATTACCCTACAATTTAGCATTTAATATAGCAGTCATTGATGTTTACAGCCCTTGCCCTGACCTCTCACTATAGCCAGCAGCAAGCAATAGAAGTCTTTTTCTGATGAAGCTGATAGTTACTGCAAAAAAGGGCAAGCAGCATTTTTTTCTTATAATTTACATTCTCTTCTGGTGGATTACATCACTCTTTGTGCAGACGCAGCGCTCGCTGTACTAAGACTGCCATCTAGTGCCCCGTGCCACAACGGTTCCTCCATATAAGCTATACTGCTCCTGCATCAGTCCTACCTGGGGAATATTTCTGTATGACAGGCCACCTCGCCTACCTGGAGCGTCCACTGACGCCATGCTGGATGGCTTGACACGTCTTCCCCTGTGTCACGGCATCCCTTAGAAAAACTGCCTTATTACTCTCTCTCTGGCCTCCTCTGAGCGGTTCCCCCGACAGGTGATTTGTTACATAGGTGGGGGTCGGTTCACAATTAAAGGAGACTCTTAAAGGCCTGTAGTGTGACTAGCGTATGATGAATTCAGAGGAGATGAGCTCATAGGCCCACCGGCTCCTTATTATATGAGAGTGTGTGTGAATCTATCACCGGGCTCATTGAGCAGGTCAGCGGAGCCGTGCCGCAGGATCGCTCTCAGTGCTGTATTTAATGCGGACCACATATTGGGATCCCAATGAGTGCGACAGTCCACTCCTCAGTGCGCACATGTGCTGCAGACCAGTCTGACTTCTGGCTCTGTGTGTGTGTGTGTGTGTGTGTGTGCGTGTGTGCATGCGTGTGTGTGTGAGTGTGAGTGTGAGTGTGCGTGTGTGTGTGTGTGTCTGTGTGTTCACGTTCATGCAGTGATTATAGCCTGACAGTGTGTGTGTGTGTGTGTGTGCGTGCGTGTGTGCCGTATTTTCTTTTTCATCACGTCCCTGATATCCCAGTATGCACCGCGTGCCATATCACATAGAAACCGAGATAACTCAGAAAGAGAAGAATAACATTATTCCTGCATTCAGTCCCTGAACACACTAAGCCCGGGCCTGAAAATGCATTTTAAACTCACTAAATTGACAAAAGTCTCACATGCGGAGCTGTAAAGCGTCCCGATGCTTCTGTTGTGTCCGTCGGATGCTCGCGGGTCTAACTGCTTCTGTCAGGAGAGATTGACAGCGTTATGTGGAGGAATTGGTTTCAGGAGCTCAGAATCGGCTGAAGGACTGCAAGCATTCACTGCACCATTTACAGATTTGATATGGTTACACTGCATTTTATCGTGAGGTTGTTACATTTTAATTACTGTACTGACCATAAGATTAAAGGGATAGTTCACCCAAAAATAAAAAAAATCATTAATTCTGTCATAAAGGACTGAGGAAATGTTTGCATTATAGTCGTTATTTATTTAATTAATTATTATTATTAGTTTTTGGGTGGACAGAAAGCACTCCCATCACTTCATAAATTTAAGTTGAACAACTGGAGTAACATGAACTACTTCCATGATGTGTTCAATAGATCAAAAAGTTGCTTAGGCTGTCAATGGAGGGAGAGAAAGCTCTTTAAAATATGTTCGATTGTGTTCCAAAGGTGGACCAAAAGTTTCAAACAACCTGAGGGTGATTAATTAATGACATAAGTCTCATTTTTGGGTGAATTATCCGTTTAAGATCAGAGTTAGTTGCTTGATGCATGATTTACTGTTTTACTTTTATAAGTAGATGTTACGCGTAACTATGTCGACCTAAAGAAACAGTTCACCAAAAAATTTACATTTGCTGAAAATGTGCTCACCCTCAGGTCATCCAAGAATGTTGTCTTCTCCAGATGTTAACTGATGGACTGGAGTGCTGTGGATTATTGTGATGTTTTTATCAGACTCTCATTCTGACGGCACCCATTCACTTCCAATGCTGAGACACATTTCTCCAAACCGCATGAAGAAACAAACTCACCTGCTGGCCTGAGGATGAGGATATTTCTAGCAAATGTAATGTTCGACCACCTTTTCCCTATGTTTCCTATTTCCTATGTTTATATTTTGGCATAAAATAACCATGTAACATAATCAATAAGCACAGCTAAACTACACCAGCTTCAAATCAGCCAGGATTGTAATTCATTCTCCGATGGCCTTGATGATCTACATCAGCCGTCCTCCCATGTAACATATCATTGCGTATCTAATCAGATGAATAATCGTTTGTGGTTAAACTAGCAGCAACCTGCTGTTTCTGAGCCTCTTGGTGTTTGCAGATCACTCTGACACGGGATCATTCGTTATCACTGATCTCAGTTTACGTGCTTTAAACACGCTTGAGCGCGAGCCTTTGAAGTTCAGGAGCGGCGATAAAGTTTTCTTTACACATAGTGGGCTTCGAAATTGGGCTCTAAAGGCTATTTCAAGCTTTGCTGCTCTGTATTAATAAAGATCTATTAGCAGTCTCCTCACACTCCCTAAAGCTGAGCATCCGCTCTGAGCTGGAAAACACACATCTGTGCTTTCCTCCACACTCCCAGCCTGCAGCTCAACTACATCTTCAGAAGATTAGACATGCTTTTCTATTAAATCCCACCTATACCTCAGTCCAGGCGCTGGTGGAGGGCCAGCAGGGGTTTGTGGGTCATTTGTGCCAGTGAGAGACGTGGCAGTCGAAGGAGAGGGAAAGAGGAGATACAGTGAAGAGCACCAACTAAGATCATCATTTAAACAATACATACACCAACTGACCAAGCCATTCATGAGTTCATCAGCGCCTCGTGTCCCAACACAACAGACAGTGACACAATGAACCCATATGTTTTAAGAATATTTTTCTAGCTTTAAGCTATGAACATATCATTTCTGAAAGTTAATAGTAAAAAAAAAAAAAATGTATTGTTTTACACCGTGTCCTAACTATACGCGATTCCAGCGACAAGCAATTTGTGTATACACACCAGAATCAATCAAATATCACAACCAATCAGAAGCGTGTGTGGGCGGAGCCTCTCTGGAAGAGCACTGCACTCAACGAAATTGATACGTTTGTTTATAATAAATATTAAAACTAATTGTACATTACTAAATGTACATACTGAGTGACTGATACCATCTTTGTCATGGAATATGCTTGTTGGTTCACATTGTTTTAACATACATGTTTGCTTTAATTTATTATGAAGATCTGAGGTAAATTATCTGTTGTAGCTTTCAGTATTGCTATAAGGTCACGTAACATGATATTTAAACTCATATTAGACACGTTAAACTTTGAATAAAGCACATAATCAGCACCTGAGATGATCTACTGTCATATAGTTTGAATGTTGTTGTTCCAGCCGCGATGTCGCCCAAATAGAAACCATTTCTAAAATAGAAATTTTGCGGCTAGTTAGGACAAAAACTCAAACTAACATGGAAAATATATATTTTATCATATGTCGCGGCACGTGAAGTTAGGACACGGTAAGAGTATGTTCCATTTTGTAGTTTTTAAAGTTTTGAAAACTTCATTAAAGACCAGATAACTTTAAACAAATTTATATTAAAGGGCATATATTAGGCCTTTTTTACAAGATGTTTTAAATGTCTCAAGTGTCCCCAGAATGTGTCTGTGAAGTTTCAATTAAAAATACCCCCCAGATAATTTATTATATATTATTTTTAATGCCTATTTTGAGAGGAAGCTGTTTTCGTGCATGTCTATTTAAATGCAAATTAGCTGCTGTCCCCGCCCTCTTTTCCAGAACAGGGCTGTGTCTTTACCAAAGCCTCTAGAAGGCGAGCATGCAACCTTTAGCAAAAAAAAAGCGTACCGGCAAATGCTAACGCTTCCACTTTGGCAGTACATAGGAAAAAGGAGAGCCTTCACTACGATAAACAGCTTTTTAGAGCAAACAGCTTATCATTTAATGAATCGACATCTAATCTTCAACATGTTTTAATGAATACTGATATTCAATGAGTACTAAACAATACTTTTGAACTGAACTATTTTTAGAGTTTACCATGAAAAACATGCCAGGTGTGATTGAGTGTCGCAGAACTCTGAATGAAATTCAATGAAGCCAAGGCTGTGATGTGATTGGTTATTACGCTACACGTGATCCAAGTTATCCATTACGTTTCTGCAATACTAAGTAATACAGACCCTCTCATCTCCCTATAGTCAGACAATCTCTGCCTTTACAGCTCGTACCTCGGATAGTCTGCTAAAAACAACAACATCTGTTTGGTTTTGATTACCATGTCTATCACACTGAAATCATGTTTTTAAAGCCATATTAGTTTAAACTTCTGATATAGTGTTTTCTGAGCGCATACATGCGATGCAAGCGTTAACTAAACTAAGTTCTCTTTCATGTCTTATTGCGCTTAAACTGTCAAATACACACAAGGTTATATTAGAAACATACAAGTTACAAAAACACAGTTGCATGTTCGTATGATCTGTGTATTAAGTGACAGCAGCGTAATATATAGTACCCACTACTGTAGCTCACTTAGGGCGGGTGCCTGTCAACAGTTGTGGGCGGGGCTTGTCAAATGTGACGTCATGTTACGGATTGTGCCGATGGCTTGTTCTGAGACACTAACTATGATTAAGGAGCGGGCGGATTTTTATCATTATAGGGTGGTTGTGTACACACACAATTTATTTTCAAACATGTAAAAGTGAATTTTGCATAACAGGTGCCCTTTAATGTTAGTTCGTTCATAGCCTTGAGAGAATAATGCCATTGTTCTGAGAATATTCCCTAGTAGTGCTTCTGGATGATGAATGAACCAGCGTTGTAGGGACTCATACAACAACCTCTTCACTTGTCAGCTCTCAGAGAAACTCCTGCTTCAGAGATCGGAACTGTGAGACATGTCCGACGTGATGGAGAGAGAGAGAGAGAGAGAGAGCAGAGCTGGCTGTATTCATGGACCAGTGCAGCTTCAGCCGCAGGCGTCATTACAGTCTTGCCCCGCAGCCGCTGTCTTGGTAACACACTGCGCTTTTGTCCCGTCTGGCCTCCTTAATCCCCAATCTGAGGCCTTTCAAACAAATGAGCAATTATAGAAGGAATAAAGGTGGCGGAGGGGAAAGTGAGAGGGAGAGGGTAAGATACAGGAGCTACGATGAAAAGGGGAAAGAAAGAAATAAAGAAAGAGAGGGAGAGCACAAACACAAATAAAGAGACTCGGAGGGACAAGAGCCCGTCCGCACCTGCCCGTCTTTTGACAGAGCTGTTTTGCATGATAAATGATGTGTGTTGTGCTGTAGATGCTGAAGCAGGTGCTTGGCCTCTGGATCTGAATTTCCCTCCATCAATACATTTGTTTCTTATATTATCAACGCCAGGGGAAATGAACATGGCTTGATCGCACCGAGAGTCACGGGGAAATGATGTTGCGTCTGAATCTCTGAGAAGGTTATTGCAACGGCACACGAATAAGGTTAGAATACAAATAAATGAATACAGACACAGACTGACTGAGACCATTTTTTCTTTGGAAAGCCAATATTATGTGTTAATGGAAATATCACAGTGACTGAACTCAGCATAGACAGAATAATGATGTGGGCCAAATCAAATTCCTGGTGAAAGTGGAGTGTAGAGACGCATTCGCACTAGATAAGAGCAGTTATCAGAGCAGGTTTGCATTGATTTTCTTTCTTGCATATATTTCATCTGGAGACAGTAATCTGCAGAAAAACAGCCGATGGAGTCATGCATTCATACTGTGACTCTATATGACCATCAACAGCACATACAATACCATTGTGAGGCCAGTGGCATGACACAGTGTATTTGTTTGTATGCTTGTTTAGTCTTGAACCATTAGGTATTAAAAAAATACTCGAATAAGTGTTTGAGGTATTTTTTTTAAGATAATTGAATTAATTAATTTGTAATGCAAATGTCCAAAGATTGCAATACAGAGAAAGATTGTGTGTGTGTGTGTGTGAGTGTGTGTTTGTGAGAGTGTGTGTGTGTGTGTGTGTGTGTGTGTGTGTGTGTGTGTGTGTGTGTGTGTGTGTGTGTGTGTGTGTGTGTGTGTGTGTGTGTGAGAGAGAGTGTGAGTGCGTGTGCGTGTGTGTGTGTGTGCGTGTGTGTGTGTGTGCCATCAAAAGGCTGAAAGTCTTAACACTTAGTATTTTGGCATATGATGTATTAATTTTAGATTACTTCTTAAAAAACATTTTCATAGTGGAATAAAATCCTGAATCCCTTTTTAACGTGAAGGTTACTCATCGTGTAAAACCTTTGTGGGAAAATAAGTGCGCTTAACTGTACAGAATATGCACTTGTAGTGTACTTCAGATTCTCAAAGTACATTTTTGACTGATTGCAGATAAGCAAATGTTAATAAAAAAGCCCAAGTAAGTGTACGTCACAAACAAATGGAATTGCAGTCACCTTTTATTAACCAAACCTGTATGACTTTATTTCTTCAAAATATTTTCTTTTAGCATTTTGCTTGCATACAGTACTAATGTAAAAAAGTACTCTAACGTTCAGCTAAGTGTATTTAATATAAATGTAAACTAATAGATTTGTTAACTGTGTAAGCATACAGAGGTGTATTTCATTGTAAGTCATTAAATACTTTTGTTTGCAATAGTTTAAAGGCTTGTGTGAAATCAGCATCAACACAATCTTGGTGTTTAACTAGATTTCTCTTTGGCCTGTAAACTCTCGTAGTGTGTGATCAGAGAGACACATGACAAGCAGTGACCGGTGTCTGTTCCTGCTCAGAAACACTGTGCTGTGATGAATGGAGCGGTCAGCTCTCGCTGGGAGCCAGAGGCTAATGAAAGAAACTCCATACATCAGCGTGGAGAGCTGACAGATGACCGATCAAACCCATCATTAGAGATTTGGAAATTAAGATGAGGTTGTCTGGGGCGGTAACCTGATTACTGAGCATCCATGGGGTTGCTTATTAAATGATTAACCAAGCATTACAGCAACTCAGGTGAAGGAGCGTATCATTTGTTGTATGAAGGACGACAGAAAAAAAGCCTTCAGCTGCAAGCCTGAGACAAAGAGATCTGCTCATGTTCACATTTACATACAACATCCTTCACATTATGACTGATGGAACAGTCAGGAGTCTGAAGAATCACTTTATGTGTTTATTAATGCATGTAAAGAAACATATGCTGATTTTATTTATAGCTGTTGTTGGTGTTGCTCCATCGCTCATGGAGTGATGATATCTGCTCTCATGCTAACATCAGCCACTAGGAGGCAGACGGCATCACTCTGTTGCTTCAGTGTGACTGTAAGATAAATGTGTGCTTTATATTAATGAACTATATCAACCACAATATCACAACATTTTTCCCTTTCCAATAATAGGTTAAACGCATTCACACGACTGCATTTAACCTGCAGGGAAACATGGAAGAAACAATAACATCAGCTTGAGCTCTTCTCTGTAACTCGAGCTGTATTGCATATACACACCCATTATAACACACACAGCAGATTACTGTCTATTTTGAAATTGTGTATTGCTAATATAGAGCTGAGTGTGTAAGTAAAAGTGCTTGTATAAGGGAGTGCAGTGGCTCTAGTAACACGGCCGAGTGATACACACACACACACACACACACACACACACACACACACACACATATTGACACACACACAATCACACACACACACAGGCTTAATGAAGTCTGCTTTTATCCACTGTTATTGCAGTAAGTGTGATTATGGGAGTGTCATCATGCGGCGCATGCTCTCCAGCGACTTCCAGAAGGTGACCTTTCGCTGATTGTAACCATAGAAACAGAATGAGAGAGGCACAGCTTGTCCACACACAGAGCGAGCAGGAGAGAGGGAGAGAGAGAGAGAGAGAGAGAGAGAGAGAGAGAGAGAGAGAGAGAGAGAGAGAATATAAATTGAGGAAATGGATTCAGACCTGTATTATACGCATGCACGGTTGTATAGTTCCTCATTTACAGATGCAGGAAAGATACACAGTGTCTAATCTTCAGCTGCATGATGGGAAGGGTGTGCATACACTGTAATCAGACCCTTTGCCAGGTGCTCGTTCACAGTTAAACACTGCAATATAATGAGAACCACAGAAATCACTGCGAGACAAATCGTTCACCTTATTATGAGCAGAAATCAGGATGTCTCTAATAAATAAAAAGTCTGGATTTAATGCAGCCCAACATATATAAAAGTCAGAAGAGCTGTAAAATGCTGGACTCTTATTCCAGGAATCCTTTGTGTCGTTTAGGACGCAGCAGCTTCACTGGAGCAACAGATCATTACGTGGTTGCTATAGAGGCTCCCATGATAAAAACATTACAGGCAGTTTCCAGGTCTCTCTGTAGCGAGTCAATGGCTCGTGCAGGCGGAGCCGCGGGGGACCGGGAATCATGCTATGACAGCACACATGCCATGAAATGGGAAATATTTGGTGCATAACCCATTTCAGGCTGCAAAATGGATGCCAAAAAATATTCATGTAAAATGTCACTGTATATGTTTGATTACAATTTGCTTGTCTATAAATCACTTTTAATAAATGCTTCTGCTAAATTAATAATGGTAAATCTCATATTGAGCGCAGCTTACATAACAGATGAATCCTCATTAGGTGTTGTGCTGGTCTCAGATCAGCTGGTATCAGCAGTTCTGCTGTACAGTAGGAAATAATACAATTCTCAGAAGGTTCTCAATATATTTTCCACATTTTATATTTATGCATTTAGCCAATGCTTTTAACAAGATTTTAAAATCTATACGATGTTTAATAGGGAGCCAGTGCAGTGTTGACAGAACCGGACTAATGTGGTCATACTTCTGGTTCTAGTAAGAACTCTAGCTGCTGCATATTGGACCATCTGTAGTTTGTTTATTAAGCGTGCAGAACAACCACCTAATAAAGCATTACAATAATCTAACCTTGAGGTCATAAACGCATGAATTAACATTTCTGCAATTGACATTGAGAGCATAGGTCTCAGTTTAGATATATTTTTAAGATGAAAAAAGCAGTTTTATAGATGCTAGAAACGTGGCTGTCAAAGGAGAGATTGCTATCAAATAGCACACCTATGTTCCTGACTGATGATGAAGAATCGTGAGAGTAGCCATCAAGTGTTAGACAGTGTTCTAAGTTATTACTTGTGTGGTTTTTAGGTCCGATAATTAACACCTCTGTTTTTTTCAGTATTTAGTAGTAAGAAATTTTCGTCATCCAGTTTTTTATATCGACTATGCATTCCATAAGTTTCTCAATTTGGTGTGTTTCACCGGGCCGTGAAGAAATATAGAGCTGAGTATCATCAGCATAACAGTGAAAGCTAACCCTGTGTTTCCTGATGATATTTCCAAAGGGAAACATGTAAAGCGTGAAAAGTAATGGTTCTAGTACTGAGCCTTGAGGTACTCCATACTGCACACACACACACACACACACACACACACACACACACACACACACACACACAATATTTCCCAAGGGTAACATGTAAAGCGTGAAAAGTAAAGGTCCTAGTACTGAGCCCTGAGGTACTCCATACTGCACTTGTGATCGATATGATACCTCTTCATTCACTGCTACGAATTGATGGTGGTCAGATAAGTATGATTTGAACCATGCTAATGCACTTCCACTAATGCCAACAGATTTTTCAAGTCTATTCAAAAGAATGTTGTGATCGATCGTGTCGAACGCAGCGCTAAGATCCAGGAGCACTAATAGAGAGATACAACCACGATCAGATGATAAGAGCATTACTAAAAGTAATGACTAAAAGTTGACAAAAATTCAATTACTTTTTGTCGCCTAAAACTAGACTAGAACCAAGACTATTAAGCATTTTCTTCTCAAGATTAAGACTAAATAAAAAATGCCTGCCAAAATGAACACTGTCCCAGTCCTCATCTCTCGAATGAGAATAAACTCTGGTAAACAGTTTATTTTTCCATCCTTCCAGCACTATCTATTGTGTCATTTTATGTCACTGAATGAGCAGCACCTTGTCCATTCACATCGAGCTGTTTTCCAGACCCTTCACCCTCTCTGCTCCTCTCTGGTGGAATGAGCTGCAAACCTCCACCTGAACAACTGAAATCATCACAACCTCCATAAAACAGCTGAAGACGCCTTTTCTGTCAGCGCTTAACCACTCCACAACATTCGACCGACGCAATTATCTGCATTTCTCCTCTTCTCTATATCTTGTTTCCTGATCTAGTCTAATAAATGTGGAATTGTATACTGCAAATATTGTTGACAAATTGCATCCTCTTTTGTAAATCACTTTGGTTAATTGCTTATAAAGCCCTGAATAGTTTAGCTCCTCAGTACTTGAGTGAGCTCTTATCGCATTATAGTCCGCTACGATCTCAAAACTCTGGCCATTTGATAATACCTAGAATATTAAAATCAACTGCCGGCGGCAGATCCTTTTTCTATTTAGCGCCCAAACTCTGGAACAATCTACCTAACACTGTTCGGGAGGCAGACACACTCTGTCCGTTTAAATCTAGATTAAAGACTCATCTCTTTAACCTGGTGTACACTTAACACACAAAACAAAGATGTAAAACAAGATGTACTTGTTACATCATAAGAAGAATGACATTTACGCTAATATTAGTCTTTCTTTCTTATTCCGAGGTCACCGTAGCCACCCGATCCGGTCCTTATGATGGTGACTGAAGTCACCAGATCCAGTCCGTATCCAGATCAGATGATCACTGCTGTCACCAGATCCGGTCTGAATACAGATCAGATGATCACTGCAGTCACCAGATCCGGTCCTTATCTAGATCAGATAATCACTGCAGTCACCAGATCCAGTCCGTATCCAGATCAGATGATCACTACAGTCACCAGATCCAGTCCTTATCCAGATCAGATGATCACTGCAGTCACCAGATCCAGTCCGTATCCAGATCAGATCATCGTATCAGGACCTCTTCCCACGTATCGACGAGGACACGAAAAGTTCAGTAGACTGTTTGCTTTAAATGAATGGTTGTTTTCATGGTGTACAGAGCAGAAAATTCTCTTTGTTAATAATTGGAATCTTTTCTGGGAGCGTCCTAGGCTATTTCGTGCTGATGGCCTGCACCCCAGCAGAGTCGGTGCGGAACTCCTGTCGGACAACATCACCAGAACACTACGCTCCATCTGACTAGTAAGCCAATTCTCCAATAATAGCTATGATGACTTTTGTTCTACCCACTTAAATGATAAAGCTACTTGCAGTGTCCAATCTATACAGACTGTGTCTGTTCCCTGAATAGTGAGTTCAAAATATAAATTTAATGCAGGATCTAGAACAAATCTGATCGTGATTAAACCAGAAAAATTCAAAATAAATGAACAAAAACTATTTTTAAAACTTGGGCTCCTAAATATCCGATCACTCACACCGAAAGCAGTTATCGTAAATGAAATAATCACAGATAATAGTTTTGATGTACTCTGTCTGACTGAAACCTGGCTTAAAACAAATGATTATTTTGGTCTAAATGAATCTACTCCACCAAGCTACTGTTATAAGCACGAGCCTCGTGAGACTGGTCGTGGCGGCAGTGTCGCAACAATATATAGTGATATTCTCAATGTTACTCAGAAAACAGGATACAGGTTTGACTCATTCGAAATACTTATGCTCAATGTTAAACTGTCAGATAAGCAAAATAAATCTGTCCTATCTCTTGCTCTGGCTACTGTGTATAGACCACCAGGGCCATATACAGATTTTCTAAAAGAATTTGCAGATTTCCTCTCAGACCTATTGGTTAATGTTGATAAAGCACTAATTGTTGGAGATTTTAACATTCACGTTGATAATACAAATGATGCGTTAGGACTTGCGTTTACTGACCTAATAAACTCTTTTGGTGTTAAGCAAAATATCACCGGGCCGACACATCGTTTTTATCATACGCTAGATTTAATAATATCGCATGGAATTGATCTAACTGATATAGATATCGTACCTCAAAGTGATGATGTTACTGACCATTTCCTTGTATCATGCATGCTGCATATTACTGATATTAACTATATGGCTCCGCGTTATCGTCCAGGCAGTATTATTGTTCCAGCCACTAAAGACAGATTCACAAATAACCTGCCTGATTTATCTCAACTGCTCTGTGTACCCATAAATACAGATGAACTAGACACAATTACTAGCAACATGGGAACTATTTTCTCTAATACGTTAGAAACTGTTGCCCCCATCAAATTAAAAAAGGTTAGAGGAAAAACGTGCTGCGCCATGGTACAACAGTTATAACCATTCTCTCAAGAAAGAAACTCGTATTCTTGAGCGCAAATGGAGAAAAACTAACTTGGAAGTCTTTAGAATTGCATGGAAAAACATTATGTCCAGCTATAGACAGGCTCTAAAAACTGCAAGAACCGAGTATATCCGCAAACTCATAGATAATCACCAAAACAATCCAAGGTTTCTATTTAGCACAGTGGCTAGATTAACAAATAAACAGATGTCACCCGATCTAAGTATTCCCTCACAGTTTAATAGTAATGACTTTATGAATTTCTTTACTGATAAAATAGATAATATTAGAAATACAATAACAAATGTAGATCCTACAGCGTCTAGTACTTCAGCTTCATTCATCGCACCCAAAGAAAAACTGCAGTGCTTTACAACTATAGGACAGGATGAGCTAAATAAACTTATCACTGCATCTAAACCAACAACATGTTTATTAGATCCTGTACCCACTAAACTATTGAAAGAGTTGTTACCTGTAGCAGAAGATCCGCTTCTCAATATTATTAACTCCTCGTTATCTTTAGGTCACGTCCCAAAACCATTTAAGCTGGCAGTTATTAAGCCTCTTATTAAGAAACCAAAATTAGATCCTTGTGAACTGGCAAATTACAGGCCCATCTCAAATCTTCCGTTTATGTCGAAAATATTAGAAAAAGTAGTGTCTGGTCAATTGTGCTCCTTTTTGCAAAAAAAGATATCTATGAAGAATTTCAGTCAGGTTTCAGGCCCCGCCATAGCACAGAAACTACACTTGTTAAAATAACAAATGACTTGCTTCTTGCGTCAGACAAAGGCTGCATCTCGTTGCTAGTTTTACTTGATCTTAGTGCTGCGTTCGACACTATAGATCATGACATACTGATAGATCGATTACAAAACTATACAGGTATTCAAGGGCAGGCTCTAAGATGGTTTAGATCATACCTGTCCGATCGCTACCACTTTGTTTATTTAAACGGG
The DNA here is from genome assembly GCA_027474115.1 of Schizopygopsis malacanthus. Lineage (NCBI taxonomy): Eukaryota > Metazoa > Chordata > Actinopteri > Cypriniformes > Cyprinidae > Schizopygopsis > Schizopygopsis malacanthus. The sequence goes on from CM049872.1 coordinate 27,452,135, forward strand.
GAGTCGTCTCAATTATCACCAGTAAAGTATGGAGTACCACAAGGATCTGTCCTAGGTCCTCTATTATTTTCATTATATATGTTGCCCCTTGGTAATATTATTAGAAAATACGGGATTAGTTTCCATTGTTATGCTGATGACACTCAACTATATATCTCAACAAAACCAGATGAAACTTCTAAACTATCTAAGCTAACAGAGTGTGTTAAAAATATAAAAGATTGGATGACCAGTAATTTTCTCCTATTAAATTCAGATAAGACCGAGATATTACTTATTGTACCTAAAAACAGTACACAGAATCTCTTGGATTACAATTTGCCACTAGACGGATGTACTGTTACTTCCTCTACAGTCAAAAATCTGGGTGTTATATTAGACAGCAACCTATCTTTTGAAAATCATATTTCCAATGTTACAAAAACAGCATTCTTCCATCTTAGAAACATTTCCAAGCTACGGAACATGTTAAGTGTTTCTGATGCAGAAAAGTTAGTTCATGCATTCATGACCTCTAGACTGGACTATTGTAATGCACTGCTAGGTGGTTGTCCTGCATCTTCAATAAACAAGCTACAAATAGTACAAAATGCTGCGGCTAGAGTCCTTACCAGGTCAAGAAAATATGATAATATTACTCCAATTTTACAGTCTCTGCACTGGCTACCTATTAAGTTCCGTATCCGTTACAAATTATTATTACTTACCTATAAGGCCCTAAATGATTTAGCTCCTGCGTACCTAACTAGTCTTCTATCACGCTACAATCCAACCCGCTCCCTTAGGTCGCAAAACTCTGGACTCTTGGTAGTACCTAGGATAGCAAAGTCCACTAAAGGAGGTAGAACTTTTTCATATCTGGCTCCTAAACTCTGGAATAGCCTTCCTGATAACGTTCGGGGTTCAGACACACTCTCTCTGTTTAAATCTAGATTAAAGACACATCTCTTTAGCCAAGCATTCATATAATGCATCTCACAATCTTGTACTTCAGCTATGTCTGATCAAATGCACATTATTATGCTTTAGCTTGGGTTATACTGATAATTTCATCCAGGGTTATTCCTGGATGGAACAACTGCTACGCTAATTGTCTTACTGTTTCTATGTTTCTGCCACGGGATTAACATCCTGTGGTAGCTAGGAATTACACAAGCATCTGGATCCAACCCTTAAACGATCTGAGATGACCGAACACCTGAGAAGAGACGATGACAACCCCTCGGAGGACCTCAGAGGAAGCCAACCATCAGCGATTATATTGACTTAACCAAAGTCTGCCATAAATGGAGGATCAGCACCTGGAGACAACCTCTACAGCCCTGACCGTCAGCGGAGTCTAGGACACATAGATGAGCCCCAGAGACAGATCTCCAGTGAGGACCTCGTCACCTAGACATCCATCGGGGAAAGACCCCTGGAACCAGTGGACCACTTACACTCTGACTTTGCTGCAGTTGGAACAAACTACTGATTCGTCTGGCCGGAGGGGAACTGGCCCCCCGACTGAGCCTGGTTTCTCACAAGGTTTTTTCTCCATTCTGTCACCGATGGAGTTTTCGTTCCTTGACGCTGTCGCCTCTGGCTTGCTCAGTTGGGGACACTTCACTTGCAGCACAATCATCGACTTGATTGCACAGATATTATTTAAACTGAACTAAGCTGGACAATGCCATTACTAAATTCAATAATGAAATGCATTCAGCTGATAATTGAGTGTTAAATCCTGTCATTTTACATTATTGTCACAATTTTCCTATTTTGATATTGTGCAGTGCTTTGTTACAATTTTTATTGTTAAAAGCGCTATATAAATAAAGGTGACTTGACTTGACTTGACCTGTATCCAGATCAGATGATCACTGCAGTCACCAGATCCAGTCCGTATCCAGATCAGATGATCACTGCAGTCACCAGATCCAGTCCGTATCCAGCTCAGATGATCACTGAAGTCACCAGATCCAGTCCGTATCCAGATCAGATGATCACTGCAGATCCAGTCCGTATCCAGATCAGATGATCACTGCAGTCACCAGATCCAGTCCATATCCAGCTCAGATGATCACTGCAGTCACCAGATCCAGTCCGTATCCAGATCAGATGATCACTGCAGTCACCAGATCCAGCCCATATCCAGATCAGATGATCACTGCAGATCCAGTCCGTATCCAGATCAGATGATCACTGTAGTCAGCAGATCCGGTCCGTATCCAGATCAGATGATCACTGCAGATCCAGTCCGTATCCAGATCAGACGATCACTGCAGTCACCAGATCCAGTCCGTATCCAGATAAGATGATCACTGTAGTCACCAGATCCAGTCCGTATCCAGATCAGATGATCACTGCAGTCACCAGATCCAGTCCGTATCCAGATCAGATGATCACTGAAGTCACCAGATCCAGTCCGTATCCAGATCAGATGATCACTGCAGTCACCAGATCCAGTCCGTATCCAGATCAGATGATCACTGTAGTCACCAGATCCAGTCCGTATCCAGATCAGATGATCACTGCAGTCACCAGATCCAGTCCGTATCCAGCTCAGATGATCACTGAAGTCACCAGATCCAGTCCGTATCCAGATCAGATGATCACTGCAGATCCAGTCCGTATCCAGATCAGATGATCACTGCAGTCACCAGATCCAGTCCGTATCCAGATCAGATGATCACTGTAGTCACCAGATCCAGTCCGTATCCAGATCAGATGATCACTGCAGTCACCAGATCCAGTCCGTATCCAGCTCAGATGATCACTGAAGTCACCAGATCCAGTCCGTATCCAGATCAGATGATCACTGCAGATCCAGTCCGTATCCAGATCAGATGATCACTGCAGTCACCAGATCCAGTCCGTATCCAGATCAGATGATCACTGTAGTCACCAGATCCAGTCCGTATCCAGATCAGATGATCACTGCAGTCACCAGATCCAGTCCGTATCCAGCTCAGATGATCACTGAAGTCACCAGATCCAGTCCGTATCCAGATCAGATGATCACTGCAGATCCAGTCCGTATCCAGATCAGATGATCACTGCAGTCACCAGATCCAGTCCGTATCCAGCTCAGATGATCACTGCAGTCACCAGATTCAGTCCGTATCCAGATCAGATGATCGCCGCAGTCACCAGATCCGGTCCGTATCCAGATCAGATGATCACTGTAGTCACCAGATCCAGCCCGTATCCAGATCAGATGATCACTGTAGTCACCAGATCCAGCCCGTATCCAGATCAGATGATCACTGCAGATCCAGTCCGTATCCAGATCAGATGATCACTGAAGTCACCAGATCCGGTCCTTATCCAGATCAGGATGATCACTGCAGTCCCCAGATCCGGTCCTTATCCAGATCAGATGATCACTGAAGTCACCAGATCCAGTCCGTATACAGATCAGATGATCACTGCAGTACCCAGATCCAGTCCGTATCCAAATCAGATGATCACTGCAGTCACCGGATCCAGTCCGTATCCAAATCAGATGATCACTGCAGTCACTACTACTGGCTCGTCTGGCCAGAGGAGAACTGCCCCCCCGACTGAGCCTGGTTTCTCCCAAGGTTTTTTTTCTCCGTTCTGTCACCGATGGAGGTTTGGTTCCTTGCCGTTGTCGCCTCTGGCTTGCTTAGTTGGGGACACTTCATTTCCAGCGATATCACCGACTTCATTGCATAGATACTATTTAAACTGAACTGAGCTGGACGATGACATAACTGAATTCAATATTGAAATGGCTTTAACTGAAAAATGGGCGTTTAATCGTGTCATTTTACATTAGTGATAAACTGTTTTCATATTTTGATATTGTGCAGTTGCCTTGACACAATTTGTATTGTTAAAAGCGCTATATAAATAAAGGTGACTTGACTTGACTTGATATTTCGTCATATTTTTTATCATCATATATTAGTTTTAGCTCATCAACATCTAATCTTAGTCACAGAAAAAAGGTTTGTTAACAGATATTTTTCGTCTTCGTTGACGAAATGAACACTAGACTGGGGAAGTTGACTGCTCTATAAAAGGGCCCATGATGCATTACACTGTATAAGAAAACAGTGCTGAAGAGAAGAGAAATTGCACAGACAAACTTCTTGACACAATGATTACAGCCCAGCTCAATCTGAGACCGAGAGTGTTGTGAAACCTGGCATTTGATTGAAACGAAGTCTATTGATTAGTCATTATTACGAAGGCTTTTGGCCTAAAGCTCACCATAAACAGCCAGCGCTCGGGCTGTAAATAATTCACTAGTGTTACATTTGGAATAGAAACCAGTCTGTGGGAAGACCACTGTTAAGTAGCCTAAAAGAAAATAAATCAGCCAGCTCTCGTTTACATTGCTAATTACAGAATATCGATTAACAGCCGGTGCCATTGTCAGTGTAGATTGTACAGTTCTGATCTAGAATGCCTAAAGAGTCATTTATCAGTCTAACTCTGTTATTTTTTTTTACAGGAGGCTGTGATTAATGTTGATTAATGAGTATGAGAGTATCAACATGAATGACACGCACAAGTTTTTTGAAATATTTATTTTGACACTGATGAGTCACACTAAACTTGGTCAAACGTGTACTTTTGCATGGTGCTGTTGAGTTTTGTTCAATATTTAAATGAATTTGGAAGGACTTAAGAATTTTGACACTGCAAAGTGATTTTTTTATCATTAATTGCATTGGTTAACATTCAAATGGTACTTTCGTAATGTGACATTTTTCTCATACACCAAATGCATTATATCATGCATTCACTAATTCACTTATTAAATTATAAGTGTTGTCAGAAAAAAAGTATGATAATTTACATGCAGATGTTTTATTACATAAACAACCTCTACAAACGGTCTGACATTTACAAACCACACCGGTGTTGATTGCATTATAACTAATCACAAAACGAAAATAGTATGGTTCTTTAGGATGTTTAATAGGACTTGCAAGTCTATTCATCAAGAGCAGTCTTCCTTTCCTATGGAATGAATGAAGCATTGGCGGTGATAGAATTCATACGAGCACAGGTGAACATGTGAAGAAGAACAGCGCATTTGAACCTTATTAAAATGCACCACACTAGGCGCGTGCGACTTTAAGCGGCGCTGCATAGAACGGTCAGTGTGACATCAAAGTACCGCGAGAGCCATTCGAAAGCATAGGAACCACCTGCTCTCTTATCGCTCTCGCGGTACTTTGATCTCATACACTGACCGTTCTATGCAGCGCCGCTTTAAGTCGAACGCGTCTACTCTCTCAATTCAATTTCAATTTTCAATTTAAGTGTGTTTTATTGGCATGACAAAAACTATACATTTGTATTGCCAAAGCAATTGCAGCTGGGCTGCTCACAAGTAGTGCACATAACTGAAATAAAAAGAAAAATAATAATAGTAATAAAACAAATATTTAAACCGTATTAAATATGTAGTGCAAAATGAATGACTATTGTAAGTCTCTCTCTCTCTCTCTCTCTCTCTCTCTCTCTCTCTCTCTCTCTCTCTCTCTCTCTCTCTCTCTCTCCAGGTGACTCTGTGAAGCATCAGGACAGACACCCACCTCTCTCTGCGCATGCGCAGTGCGTCGCTGTGAGTCGAGCGCATCGGCGGCTGTGCGGAGTGAAGAAGAGCAGCTCCAGCCCGGTTATGACAGGTATTCACTTTTATTCAGTTATACTCCAAACACTGATCTGTCGAAGCCTTTTGGTGTCTTATATTGAATGCGTCGTTGAAGTCTAAACGCTGTCGTTCTCTCTGTCACGAAGGACGCATTTAATGTGTAAGACTGTGACTGCTGTGTCAATCTGCTTTTATATCGATCAGCAATTGTGTAAAACGCTGCTCTGTGACATTTTGTTGAATAAGAACAACGCAGTATGTTTTAAACGCTCGTTGCGCATTGGACATACACGCAGCTATTAATAGAATTGCACATCTCTGATGAGAGAAGAGAAGAGAAGAGAAGAGAAGAGAAGAGAAGAGAAGAGAAGAGAAGAGATGGGAGGAGAGAATAAGAGGAGAAGAGAGGAGAAGAGAAGAGGAGAGAATAAGAGGAGAAGAGAGGAGAAGAGGAGAGGAGAGAAGATGAGAGGACAGGAGAGGACAGAGTGTCTCCGATGTTCAGGAGCATCAGATGACATCAAAATGTCACGCTGCTCAAAAAAATAGAATACAAATCTCAGAGCAAACCTTCAGCTTCATACAGATGCTCACAAATATGTCAGTTGGAAATATAATTGAAAGTGTGTGTGTGTATGTGTGGTTAAAGTTGTCTTTTTCAGTGAACCCAACGTTAAAAAAGCCCATTCATTTTCTATATAGAGTAATCTTTTTTTTACAATAACTCATAAACTGTTAAAGCCAGACCTACCATGAGCTTGAAGGTTGTTAAACGATGAAATCTGATTTGTTGAAGCCATCTGTTTGCATTATTTTAGCATAGTTTTCAATCAATTTAATAAGTGTTTAACAGCAGATCCTTATGAGAAACTGCATTACCCATGATTCTGTAATCTCCACCAATCAGGAAATCACGTCAAAATAACTCGTTAGCTCCGCCCACTCCCATGTAGCACTGCATCTAAAATCACAATGAGAATTAATTTGAATTTCAACTTTACGAGTTGTGACTGTTAAGAAGTATGTTGTAGCTATAAGTTGAAGGTACTACATCCGCCATATTGTCGTGGGCTCATGGGATAGTAAAGTGTCCTTCGGATGCACACTTCAGAATCTCAATGGATGTAATCTGTAAAGTCATCCACAGTGTCGGGGGGGTAACGCATTACAAGTAACACGAGTTATGTAATAATATTACTTTTTTCAAGTAACTAGTAAAGTAACGCATTACTTTTTAATTTATAAGAAAATATCAGAGTTACTTTTTCAAAAAAGTAATGCCAGTTACTTTTTACCCATTTATTGATGACAGTGTGCCGTGTGAACATGATCTTACTGTAGATCTAGACTAAATATTAATGATAATTAATTCATCGCACTCGCAAAAAACTGATTCAGTATTCATCAAAATGAATTAAAACAGTGAAATGCAAACTCAGAATATGACGCAAACCTGCAATAGTTAAATATGTTAAACAACACAAATGTATCTAATCTCATTTTATTAACCGATGTGTTTGCTACTGATCTTTGATGATCCAGTTCAACCATACTAATAATCAAACATAACTTTACATTAACAATTGTGCTTGATTGTTTTTAATTGCTGAAGAGTGTTCTTCTTCTGTACAGACGTGATTTACTCGTCCTTCAGTCTGAGGTTTATTCATTACAGTTTTTGGTGTGAAAGGCTTTTATATTTGCTATAAATATAACTTATTATATTAAAAACAAACAATCAAGCCCTGCTCATATTTAAAAAGTAACGCAAAAGTAACGCAAAAATAAGGTAATGCATTACTTTCCATAAAAAGTAACTAAGTAACGTAATTAGTTACTTTTTTAGAGAGTAATGCAATATTGTAACGCATTACTTTTAAAAGTAACTTTCCCCGACACTGGTTATCCAGGGACTTTTGTCCTACTATTTTTCGTATACCACACATTTGGACGTACAACTCACCTCACATGCTGTTTTTTGCATTCTATACAGGGAAATATTCAATTTAAATTTAGCGTCAGTTTCCTTACACTCTCAAACTACTGACATATTTGTATATATTTGCACATTTTGCAATAAATGCTAAATATGTTGTTTATAGATACAATCAATGTTTTTAAATGAATAATTTCTCTATAGTCAGATTGGATTGTAGTTGTTTCCCTCACTAAAGCTGTTAACGTCACAGTATCTCATATCTTTGTGTTTTTCTCTGATTTTCTAATCCATTTTCTTTTGCTTCAAATCATAGTTTGTAATGTGATTCTCATAGCTGGTGGATTTGGTTCATGGCTTATATAATTATTGAACAATATACAGTATATATAAATATATACAGGTGCATCTCAATAAATTAGAATGACGTGGAAAAGTTCATTTATTTCAGTAATTCAACTCAAATTGTGAAACTCGTGTATTAAATAAATTCAATGCACACAGACTGAAGTAGTTTAAGTCTTTGGTTCTTTTAATTGTGATGGTTTTGGCTCACATTTAACAAAAACCCACCAATTGCAACATGAGCCTAAACTCCCAAATAAACACACTGGTGTGGTGTGCAGTACTGAGGCTCATTGAAATGCTGAAGAGTCATTTCCTCGTGAGCTTCAGCAAGTATCCGTGATTTCATTACAGTCTTGTTTCCCTCCTGCTCTCATCATCCAGACCCTCTTTACAGATGCTCGGCGCTTGAATGCATCCAGCTGTAGGATGGGTCTGATGCTTCAAGCTGGAGTCTGTCATTGTTTCAATGTTAAAATATTATTTTCCTACTCTACATTAATATCCAGAGTCACCTTTAATAATTAAACCTGTCATAGGCTGATTCTCAGTTTGGGGCGGGACTATCTGTGTGTCTGACCAATAGAAAACAGGGGAGGATTTGGGAAACCTCTTTAAAAACCTTCTGTTTGGTTCTGCAGAACAATGTGGCAGAAAAGTCAGCTTTAACAAAAGAACAATCAGTTAATGAAGAATTAATGTATTTAAAACTAAATAGTCAGAATATTGTCATTAGAATGCTGTTTGTTTGTTGCCTGACTGTTAATTTGAGCAGATTTATGTCTGCTAAATGCATAAAAAGGGCAAAACTATAAAGAAACATCAGCAAATTAAGTATTGGCACTCAAATAATGATTAAAAAAAAATCAAATCTTGACTCTTATTTTTGATTTGAATGTTTGTATCCCCCAGGATACGTCACTTCTTTGGGGTATAAATGCACTGAACACAGAACCCTTGTTAATCAATGCTTGTTACAACATGGTTATTGTTCATGAACACGTTGGAATACAGACCAAAGATCTCTTTGTAAAGAAGACACATAGCTGATTATTGCTGGAGTGAAAGCATTTTAAAATAAAGAAGGTACAAAAAGTTATAAAATTTTAAGTTTACAGTAAAGATAATGTAGTATACTATTTTATTATATATAAAATACATATTTTATCAAATATGTTGCACTCTAAAATTGCTATAAAATCAAGGCCATTGGTCTAAGCAAGTTATGTTCCAAATTTGAAATTGATATCATAACAAATTGTGGTTCCTGTGAGATTTTGTTTGGGCACTCTACCAAAAAATATAAACAAATAAAAACAAAAACACACCGGGTGACACCCAAACTCTATTGAATTTTTCTGATGCAGTTTTCTGGTACAAATTAATAATGTTCTGTCACAATATCACTTCTATTACAAAACAGACACCAAATATGGATCCTTGACTTTCAGACCTTTCCAATGAGATGTGTTTTGTCAAGCTTACAAACATTTTAGATTTTCTGAAACACAAGCCACACAATCTCAGAGTATATATATGTGTTTTTATATCTTGATTTATACCCCTAAAAGAGTGACGTATCCCATGAGAAACATTTAGAGACAGGTTGCCAAAAAATGTAAGCATTTACAGGGCTCTAGACTAACTTTTTGCACTGGGTGCACTGGTGCGCCTAACTTTTTTTCTTAGGTGCACCGGCACAAAAGTTAGGTGCACCCAAATTTTTATATAGGCAATATTGACTAGTAAACGACTAACTAACAATCTGGTCAACATAAAGTTCTTTATTTGAAGCACAATTCTACAAGAAAGGTAACTTACTGAAAAAGTGTTGGTGCTTAAAGTGCTTCACTGAGCAGAGATTTAAACTTAAAACATCTCAAGATAAATAAAATCTAAATTAAGTGTTTTAAGGGCGTCAAACTGAACATCTCGTGGCTCAATGTATTATGGACTATCCTCCATTGCAGTCACATGCCCCTCGAATGGCCAACTCCTGTAGTTTGGCCTTCTTGATCTTTGGCCTCGGCTAAACCAGCTGACCACACTCTCTAGCATCAACATCTTCCAGACTTGCCCCCTCTACACTGATTCTGATCAGATCTTCCACTGTGTCTGAACGAAGGGATGCTCTAGTGCAGTGCTTCTCAACCCCCCCCCTTAAACCCATAAAACAATCCTGCGCCCCATCCCACCACAGACTACCAAATAATTGCACTAAACATGATGAAAAAAAAAAAGTATTTACAGTTTTTATAACCAATTCTTACTATGCAAAAAAGAAGTATACTTAGTGTTATGTTAGAAGCATTTTTATACTCATACCTTTTCTTGATTTAATATTTTGAATTGTTTTTAGCTTTATTTTCATTTAAATGTTTAGTTTTGAAATGTTGTATGCATTTGTCATGTTTATTTCATGTCTTTATCTTCTTAAATGTGTGTATATAATATGTATAGTTTTAACTTTTAATTTTAGTTACTTTTTCTTATTTGTAAGTCGCTTTGGATAAAAGCATCTGCTAAATGACTAAAAGTAAAGAAAAAAAATACTGTTCTGTTCTGTCTAATCGTCTCTCTGTGCTCATACCATAAAACAAATGTACAAATGTAAAAAAAAACAAAAAACAGTGCTTTCATTTATCTATGATGGTCTACTAACATTAATGTTCAGATAAGTAATAGCTACAAAATAAATCTAAAAGTGATCAAATATAAATGAACACTGCATAGTTTTCACTGTATATATTGATAGATGAATGCTTATTAAAGCTATTACTTTATTCAGATTAAGAGCTGTGAGTGATTTTCTCTTTGTATTTTGTTCTTTGATTAACATTGAAGAAGCTCCAATCTGTCACTGAGACAAAATATTGACACACAATTTTCTCCCAACTGTTCTCGTTCACTTTAAGACATGAACTGTGTTTAAGTGAAAACTCTCCAAGCCGTCCGTTTTTACATGCTTTGTGTGTATTTGATCGTTTGGACGCGCCCGAAGCTCAAAGTGTATTTTGCTTGTCTGTTTTGGAGCGCGCCGCGCACGAACACACACACACGCGCACGAACACACACACACACACGCGCGCAAACACACACACACGCAAACACACACACACACACACGCGCGCGCGCGCGCGCGCAAACACACACACACACTTCAGCCTGAGGAACAGCGTCTCTCGTGCGGATTGTACTTTCAACGTTTTATTATCAAACATGTCCAGCAATTTAGTAACTGTAAAGACGGCATTTTACAACAATCTACAGACGATTGATCTGATTCTGACGTTAAGGTTTGGTCAGGGAGGAACGAATGCGCGCCGCTGTGAAGGGAAGGAAGTTGTTCTAGAAGAAACACGGCTATAATCTTTAGAAGCCAAAAAAAAAACATTAAATAAACTCAGTTTAATATAACAGCCACAGGCCTAAAGTGTAAGCATGTTTTAATGGTTAGTTCTCTTCTATCATAAACAGGGCTTATGTTGCGCGTGCTGAACTCATCCACGTGAGCGATCTCGCTTTTGATTTGGGAATAGCAAAAATGCATCATAGTCAAGTTTGAATATTATTGCATATAAAAACAGCTGGTGACTCTGGCGGGATATAATTTGCAAGATAATGTGTATATATATATAGCAATAATAAATGTGTGTTTTCATAATTTCTCCAGTACCGATAACAGAACCGTTAACGTCAGAGCTTATCGATACTCCGGTCTTTCATAATTTAGCCCCGAGACCGATTAAATACCGGGTTTCGGTACTCATCCCTAATTTTAATGCAGCCAAATTCTCAATAAAACTGTTTTACTTTATATATTTGACTGTTTATGTTGTCAGTCAACAGGATAAATATGAAATAATGACTGAAACACGTCCCTTTAAGAATTCATAACCAGCTCTCCCTTCCAAGAAGCTAGTCTGCACAAAAATACTAATTTATAATTGTATTGAGCCGTTGTCTGATGAAATCAAATAATACACAATATAAGACAAGACAATTCCAGTGCTGTGATTTCTTCTATATTTGCATGTACATTTAGAGAAGCAATAATATCTGTTTTAACTGAACGGGCTCCTCTCAGACGCTTGCTGAACAGAGCAGATGCAGAGAAAGCGCGCTGATCTCGATCACAGAGACACTCTGAGAGACTCGATTTGTCACTAGTTGCTTTTTTTGGAAAACAAAATGTTGCTATGGGGGTCTACAAAGGCGCTAAATGTCGCTAAGTTGGCAACACTGCACGCATCTCTACTACTCACCTCTTTCTCTCTGTCTGACTGCAGCAGCACACGTGACGCATTTGTCAACGCGCACACACACACATACAGGAATATCTGGACCACGGCCAATTAGAGGGGGGGGTCCGCCCTTCACTATCTCTGATTGGTTTAGACCACGATATAAGCCTAACGGGGGTGTCTTTTGTTGAACCACAGAGTTTCTGAGTCGCGGATACTTTTTTTTCTTTTCTCGAATGGCTGGACGCACCAGTGCGCCCTGGGATTTTTGTTAGTCGCACCCGAGAGAAATTAGGTCGCACGTGCGACCAAATTGGTCGCACTCTAGAGCCCTGATTTATTTAAATAGACTTATAACATTTAAATGTAAACCTATGCCGAAAAACAGATTTTTAAACACGCATGTCCCCTCCAGCTTGTGTAAATGTGTGAACTAGATTAACTTTTATCGGAGGCTGAGTAGACTACTCTACTACAAGAGGGCATGCTGATTTAAATGCTACCTGTGTGCTAAACAAAGAATGTATGAGGAAAGACACATCATCTAAAATATTCACAACAAACAACCTTTCAAAATGAAACCAAGAAATAAGACCTACACTTTCATTGCTTCTCCCCACAGCTTCTCAAATGTTTGTATACCCCAGGATACGTCGCTCATTTAATGTAAAATGGGCCTAAAATGAACACTTGCCAAATGCCAAATGAAACTGAATTGTACAGTATTAATATGAAAACTTTAATGTTTAATAGTAGTATAATAGTAGTATAACACAGTTCAACTGGACTACACGCACACACTGCACTATCACAACCTATCTGCTATCACTGGACACCATACAATGCACATCCACGACACTGCATATGAATAATCTGTTGCACCTTTGCACATCTATCTGCTGCTCAACCAACCAATCTGCTGTTAATTTATAATCTGTTGCACCTCACATTATTACTATGTATAGACTACATTATGTATAGATACTGTACATAATGCAGATGTGCCCATACGGTGTATAATGTGTAGTTGATAATTAAGTATGTCTTTATAGTACACTATGTGTACTGAGTATATGTATGTGTATTTTGCACATTGTCTTCTGTACAGTCTGTAAATATGTACTGTCCATATGTAAACTGTTGTTGTTGTCTGCAGCACGCTCGTAAGAATTTCACTCACCAAGGCACTTGTGCTGTGGTGATGTGACAATAAAAGTGATTTGATTTGATTTGATTTAATAATATTTATTAATTGGCTTGTTTACTGAATAATAATGACAATTAGTGTGTCCTCATTTTTTTTACCTGTGTTTTAATGAAACAATGCACATGTTTAATGGCCGGTAAACTGAATTGAAATGAAATTGAGATGCTGTGTTTGTGTGCAGATGTGAAGCATGGCGTCCTGCTCAGAGATCTGTGGCTCAGATTACGCTGAGCACAGCCATGGCGCCCTCAGCAGCGGTTATGGGGTGCGTTCCTATCTGCACCAGTTCTACGAGGAGTGCACCGCTTCCATCTGGGAGCGCGATGAAGATTTCCAGACACCGAGATCGCCGAGCCGCTGGAGCTCTGTGCTCTGGAAGGTGAGCTGCTGTGATGGACTTTATGATTCTGCTGTTTCTCTGCAAAAATGTGCCAACAAACCTGTTTTTATATGTTTGCATGAATGCATGTTATTTATGTGTTCTTGTCATTGCTTTTGTTTATTTTTATATTGCTATTTAATTTTGTGTTCAGTTTGGTTAGTTTTTTTAGTTAATATTTAATTTTTATTAGTAATATGTGCAGCCAATCACAAAGCTGGATCCTCTTAAAAAAACACTATTATTATTATTATATATTTTTTTTCAATTGCTATTTTGTCTTCCAAAGATTATGAAAACACGAATCTAGAATCTAGATAGAAAGATTGTTGTTTAGCAATTATGCTTTTATTTTGTCTTGTATTCCTTTATAGTGGTGTGCTTCCACCCCTTAATAAAAAAGCCTATCTGCCAGACAGCACCTTGTTTAGTTTCAGCTCCAACTGAGATTGTTTGTTTTAATTAATTATATATATATATATATATATATATATATATATATATATATATATATATATAATGCTGTTGAAGCTTTATTTTTCATTAATTTAGTCACTGTAAAAGAGACGAAAAGAAACCAGATTGAATAAATACCTGCCGTTATGTTTGTTTTCTTCTAAAAGAGTTATCCTTAATCTTCCTTAACGAAAAGAAACTATAAAAGAGAGAGTCAGATCTAAAGTTTTAATGCTTTTCTGTAGGATAGGGTACTTTCCTGCCATGCGATACGAATTTCAACACCATTAAATACCATGTGTGTATTAAATGTCTAATTTTGTTTTCCTTCAGCTATGCTCCATTTTCCGGGCTGCTCTCTTTAGGACAAACACCACACGTACGAGTGTGCTCAAAAGTGAAGTGAATATAAAGATGGTGATTATACAACGGTGTAAAACTGTTATCCTTAATCTTCCTTAAGCGTAAAATAATGACAAGATGAAATGAAAATGACATCAAACATTTCCTATCAAAAATAGTGATATAAAACGCTATAAAAGAGAGAGTCTATAGTTTCTGTTATATCATCAAGTTTTTCTGAGCTATTGCACAATCAAACCTGATATGCTGAGGAATTGCGATAAATCAGGAAGATTACTTACAAAGCAGTCTTTTGTGGTAGAAGTTATAGGTTAACCATAAAATAATATTATGTATACTTGTAACAAGTATATTTTAATCTTTGAGTAGAATTTACGGTTTTAGCTATTCGGAGTTTACACTAAGATTAATAAATGTTTTGGAAGACTATATAATGTTAACAAATATCTATTACCATTAACTTAATCTGAGATATCATCAAAAATAAAATAAATGATTTGCTGCAGAATTTCAACACCATTAACATCAGTTCCATGTAAAATATACCTCATTGTGTATTAAAGTTTTTTTCTCTCCCTGTCGAGTATGATTTTGACAATGAGTATGACCAGACACGTGTTATCTAATCCCAATAGAGTTCAGAATGTGTAGCAATCATTTAATACAAAATAAATGCTGATCCCAATGTATATTTTGGGGCGGGGCGAGAGCCGTGGGAACGGAGCGAGGCCTTTATGAAAATTACGAATCCGCCAGGAGGCGGATATTAGTAATTACGAAATCTGCAATCATCCTTCCGTCTCCTTTCTCTCGCCTCGTCTGTTTAATACAAAATAAGTCTGTACGGTGCCCTGGTGGCCTGTATACGGAAGGAATAAAAGGAGGAGTAGCCAGCACAATGTTTTGTGTGCGGCACATCTGTTATGTTTGTTTATTTTGTTATTAAAATGTTTAAATGTTCGCCGGTTCCCGCCTCCTTCTTCCCGTATCTATCATCTTCGTTACAATCATTAACACTTGTTTATCTGGATAATGTTATATGCAGCACCATTACTTCAAATTAGTTATACTTGAAGCCCGCCCTCTCTATTAATTATGACACCTCTAGTGTGCAGTCATCAGGCGGTCAGTGAGGGGATTGAATATTGAACCTGTGCAGCAGATATCGCTTCTGTCATCATACTGGTGTTAAATACAGTTCTGAGGGATTGGCATGGTAATGTACAGGACAATGTTAAAGGATAAGTTCACTTCCAGAATAAAAACTAATTACTGATAATTTACTCACCCCATGTGATCCAAGATGTCCATGTCTTTATTTCTTCTTTTTTCCTCCTTCTTTTTTGAGAAAACATTCCAGGACTTTTCTCCATATGGTGGACTTCAATGGTGGCCAATGATTTTAACGTCCAAAATGTAGTTTCAATACAGCTTCAAAGTGCTCTACACGATCCCAGCCGAGGAATAAGGGTCTTATCTAGTGAAATGATTGGTCAGTTTCTTTATACACTTTTTAATCAAAAATGCTTGGATAGCACTAGCTCTGCGATGCGCAAGTGCATCTTTATTAGGTTAAATTGTCACTTATGATGTAGTTGGAAGTACCGACCCAGTATTTACAAAGCGAACATGCAAAAAAAGTAAAAACAAATCAACAATGCCAGATGATTTTAAAGTTGGAGGAGAAAATTAGATGGAATTTTTAATTGAAGTAGAAAGATGAAGAATTTACCGTGCATTGACCTTTCCAACAGGATTACGTAATGTGTGAAGAAGCACATGCACATTGCAGAGCTAGAACAAGCTGAGCATGTGTGGTTAAATAGTGTATAAAGAAAATGACTTTCACTAGATAAGACCCTTATTCTTCGGCTGGGATCATGTAGAGCTCTTTGAAGTTGCATTGAAACAGCATTTTGGACCTTGAAATTATTGGCCACAATTGAAGTCCACTATATGGAGAAGAACCCTGGAATGTTTAAATAATTTATTTGCGACTGAAGAAAGAAAGACAAGAACATCTTTGGATGACATGGCTGGTCAGTAAATTATCAGGAAATGTTTATTCTGGAAGTGAACTAATCCTTTAATGTGTTTGGTCTAAGCGGAATAGATCTGCTACGCTGCTGCAATACTGAGACTTTCTACTGCCAATACATTCACAACATGCTGCTGTGAGCATGTAAGAAATACTGCTACTGCACATATAACATGCAGTATATGAATAAGCCCCATACATAGCATGCATGAATCACCAGTGGCAGATCTATACAGGTGGAGCTGAAGGAGGTGGAGGGTTTCTGCAGCACGCTGCAAAGGGCTACAGCAAGCACTAGTTATATATTTGAGTGTTGAGCAGCGAGCTCACTGGCTGCTGATACAAAAAGAACCAATCAGCTGTGCCATGTGATCATGAAGTCATTATGTCAGATTGTTTTTGACCTATTGCACTGCATACATCTAGAGTTTTCATGCAAGAACATTGCATTAATACGGCTCCTCTGTGTCTCTCCACCAGGTCTGTCTCGCGCTGGGTGCGCTGATTCTGGTCGCGGGGTTATCCGTGCTGCTGGTGGGCTATGCCACGCCACCTCGACTCGAAGCGTTCGGTGAAGACGAGCTGCTGTTTGTGGACGGCCGCGCAGTGCGCTTCAACCGGGCCCTGGACGCCTGTAAGTTGGCCGGAGCCGTGCTGTTCTGCGTGGGCGGCAGCGGGATGGCGGTGGGGCTGCTGCTGGCCGCCTGCTCTCAAGGCAGCTCCAAGGAAGAGCTCCGTCTGCATCAGCGCTTCAAAGAGCGGCTCGTCGAGATCCAGGCCTCCGTTCATCCCGTCACCCGCGCTCCCACCCCGGGAGAGGCCAAGGTGCCCGTCACGCTCTCCAAAGTGCAGAGCGTCCAGCCCGGAGCGGAAACCTGACCTCTTAAGCACCTGATGCTTCAGAACAAAACAACAGTTCCTGGAACAGTAGAGATAGATAACAATGCACTTTCTCTGGCGTATATCATTCTTTTATGTTGAGCGAGAATATTAAGAGTATATACGGCGATTAGTGTAAGCGTACCCTGTCGATCTTCACTAGTGTTCCTGAATACAGACACACAGCACAAATATACTCGCGTGCTACGGCTAGGAATCAGAACACCTTTAGACAGCTGCTCCGAAGAGCAACATGTGCGTATTAATACCGAATAAGCAAGAATAGTTTCTCTATTATAGTGAGCCCAAACACAGCCTCTCACAATTGCCATCGTGTTATATAAAAAAAGTTACTTGGTAAAACTAATAAACAAGCAGAACGGAGGCCTGTGCATTAGTGGCTGATTCATCACGGCTGCCTCACTAACATTGTCAACAGAAGCTATAATGATTTGTCATTGCTCATTCAGAAAGTGTCACGTTGGTTCATTGCCGTCACCTAAGGTGCAATTTTTCCTAGCGAATGCTTCGCAATCTATTGCTACAGTCAATCAATAGTTCGTTGACAGAACGCAAT
>CM049872.1:27475175-27490175 GCA_027474115.1 Schizopygopsis malacanthus
AACAGTATTAGACTCTCAATAGAATACATCATTAATATGAATAAATTAGTAGCAATCAATCATCTTCTAAAGGGATAGTCTGCCCAGAAGTGATCACTCAATCCTCTATGACTTTCTGTCTTCTCACAAAAACAATATGTTTTGAAGAATGCTCTGGTCTCTCTTATCATGTTGTTATACAGAACACTACAGCTTCTGTGCTCTGCAGGAGACAGAGAGTCATGCAGTCTGAAAGACATGGCGATCGTTTCTCGCTGAACTACTCCTTCAGGTTTTCTCCTTCAGTGTTTGCAGACACGTCCTCAATGGGATCTGGATTCTCCTCCGCCGGCTCTCCCTCATTCTCTGTGTTCTCCTGGTGTTCCTCTTCTGCTCCTTCCTCTGGTTTCTCCTCTTCATCTCCTCCGTCAGCTTCTACATCCTTCTCCTCTTCATCTCCTCCTTCAACTTCATCATCCTTCGTCTCTTCATCTCCTCCGTCAGCTTCTTCATCCTTCGTCTCTTCATCTCCTCCGTCAGCTTCTTCATCCTTCTCCTCTTCATCTCCTCCGTCAGCTTCTTCATCCTTCGTCTCTTCATCTCCTCTTTCAGCTTCTTCATCCTTCTCCTCTTCATCTTGTCCTTCTTCTTCTTCATTCTTTTCATCCTCTGGTTTCGTCTCTTCTTCTTCAGCACATCGTGATTCTTCTGTGTTCTCGGCCGCTTCTCTTTTTGGTTTGGTTGAGTCGTCTATAGCAGGACTTGCCTCCTCTGCCTCCTTAATAAAACACATCACATATCAGTGTGTGAAACCCTGCTGCATATTTCTGTGGATACCGTGAGACACTGGCATAAAAAAAGCTGGTCTAACTTTATATTAGGTGGCCTTAACTACTATGTACTTGCATAAAATATGAAGTGCATTGTGCTTATTGTCTTCATATTGTATTGCGAAACACTTCTGCTGTTGTTAAGGTGGGATACGGGTAAGGTTAGGGACAGTTTAAGTGGTATGGGTAGGTTTAAGGTGGGTTAAGGTGTAAGGGATGGGTCAACAGTGTAATTATAAATGTAACTACATAAATTAATTACAGATTTAATTACGTAAAGGTATTTTTACAAATATAAGTACATTGTAAAAAACATGTGTGTTCAATTTGGTTGACATTGCCCAACACTCTGTCTGAAATCCTGTGCTGACCAGCTGGCCACATCTTCACACAGAACTTCAACAGATCACTGGAGCCGTGAAAAGTCCCTTCATGCTTCAAACGCCCCACCATGATCCCCGTTCCAAAGAAACCCACAATTACAGGACAAAATGACTACAGGCCTGTGGCTCTAACATCTGTGGTCATGAAGGACATCACTGGACCCCTGCTGGATATTCATAAGTTAGCTTACAGAGCAAACAGGTCTGTGAATGATGCAGTCAACATGGGACTGTATTGTGTTCTGCAACATCTAGACAGACCAGGGGCTTATGTGAGGATCATATCTGTGGTCTTCAGCTTGGCCTTTAGCACTATCATCCCAAACCTCCTCCTGCCCAAACTAACTCAGCTCTCCGTGCCCTCATCCGTCTGTAAGTGGATCACCAGCTTCCTGACAGACAGACAGCAGCGAGTGATGCTGGGAGAATACACATCCAGCACTCGTACG
Organism: Schizopygopsis malacanthus; assembly: GCA_027474115.1. Lineage (NCBI taxonomy): Eukaryota > Metazoa > Chordata > Actinopteri > Cypriniformes > Cyprinidae > Schizopygopsis > Schizopygopsis malacanthus. The sequence goes on from CM049872.1 coordinate 27,476,817, forward strand.
ATCAGCACTGGAGCTCCTCAGGGCTATGTTCTCTCCCCACCGCTCTTCTCCCTGTACACCAACGACTGCACATCTAAAGACCCCTCTGTCAAGCTCCTGAAGTTTGGAGACTGCGCACAGACAGGAGGTTAAGGAGCTGGCTGTCTGCTGCAATCCCAACAACCTGGAGCTCAACATGCTCAAAACAGTGGAGATGATCGTGGACTTCAGCAGAAACCCCCGTCACTCCTCCCACTTACCATCATGAACAGCACTGTAATGACAGTGGAGACATTCATGTTCCTGGGCACCACCATCTCACAGGAGCTGAAGTGGGACACTCACATAGACTCCATTGTAAAAACGGCCCAGCAGAGATTGTACTTCCTTCGCCATCTGAGAAAGTTCAACCTGCCACAGGAGCTGCTGAAACATTTATACACTGCCATCATTGAATCAGTCCTCTGCACTTCAAAGCTGGTCTGGTTCAGTTGAGTTTTGTTCATCTCAGCTACCAAATCCAACCTCAGTAGAATACAGAGGATAGTCCAGACTGCTAAGTGAATCATCGGTACAACTTTCCCCACTCGCCAAGAACTGTACTCATCCAGAGTGAGCTAAAGAGCTGGTAAAATCACTCTGGACCCTCACATTCAGCACACTCCCTATTTGACCCGTTACCATCTGATCGACGCTACAGAGCTCTGAGCACCAGTACGACCAGACACAGAAACAGTTTCTTCCCTCAGGCAATCATCTCATGAACACTTGACAATAATTATACTACACACACTATTTATACACTTATTTATCTAACACGCATACTTCCTTTACACTTCGAATTTTACACATTAAACACCTGTACATACAACTGTCATAAGTAACTGTCATACAACTGTCAATATACAATTTGTATATTGTTATTTACTTGTACTATTTTTTTTGTTCTGTCACTGTCATTCTATTGCACTGTGGAGCTTCTGTCACAAAAACTGATTCCTCGTATTTGTAAACATACCTGGCAATAAAGCTCATTCTGATTCTGATTCTGATTTAACCGAGGTGGGTGATTTCTGAGGTACTCAGTTATGAACTGAATCACATGCGTGTCGATTGGGTTTCTCACAGTCTAGTAAGAGTATTAGAGATCATGATGAGGTTGGAGCTCCTCACCTGCTGGACCGGTGAAGATGTGTCATCTTCTTCTGCTCTTCTGTCCTCTCCATCATCTGCACAAACACACACCACAGCAAGCATGAGACGTCAGCGCCATCCAGGGGTCACTTACAGACACAACATACAATGGCTTTCATTGCTTCACACTCTGTGTTTCCAATTCTATTAATAAATACCAAACAATAATGAATAATATCACGAAATATATCATCTAAATGGATGAACAATCAATGGTTTTACTGATGAAATCAACATCGATATGATCAATATTATAGACTAATTCACATTTCAGATGTAGTACATTTAGTCAAGCATGTGAATGCGTCACACTCTTATTAAAACCTCTCATTAATTAATTACAGAGTCGCTGTTAAAATGACCATTAGCTTTCGACGCTTCTGTGTAATTATTTCTCTGAGATTTACAGTCATACCATTGTACTCGCTAGTAAACAAGAAAATTACACGAGTGTTTTAAATACTTAATGAGTAATAAATCCAAAGATTGCCTGCGAAATCAATACACTCTGAATAATTAAACAGCATAATTAATGCACCTCATATAAGTTCACGCTTTCCCCAATAGCGGCTATAAAAATATTGCTGTGCAGATGATAACATTATACCCAGGCCTTTAATGCGTTTCAAATGCAAAACTGATTGAAGTTTAGCAGCGGAGATGAGCCGGCGTAGCAATAATGGGCTTCTTTGAATATTTTATGGAAATCGTTCACATTTATTAACTGTAGTCCAAAAGCTCGACTGTAAGCAGGAGCACTAATGTAACAATAAACACTTAAATGTGATTGAGAGAAGGGCTCGTCTCATAAAAATGCTAAATTATATTAAATACAGCATTTTAAAGCCTGCCTTCATTAAAGCGGTGGATGGGGGGGTGACGGCGTGAAGCCGCTGTTAGTTAACAGCCTTTATTCCTCTGCTAATTAAACACTGCTTCTCTTCACTAATGTTCACAGTGTGTGTCACGGTGCAATGTAAAGACTAAATACAGTTCACATATTATAATAAATATTAAATATATCAACTATTATATTGGCACCAGGAGAGGTTCATAAACCCCAGGTGAACAAGGTTTTTAAAAAAATAACTAGTTGCTTATTAACATGCATATTACAAGCATATTGGCTGTTTATTACTAGATATAAAGCACTTATTAATGCCTTATTCTTCATGATCATATTTCAGATCTATTAGTCCAACCCCAACTTAACCTTACACTTACTAACTATTAATAAGCAGCACATTAGGAGTTTATTCAGGGCAAAGAGTTAGAAGTTAGTTAATAAGTGATAATTGATTCCCAAACTAAAGTGTTACCCACCTGTTTTCTAAGATGTTATGCTTAAATATGCAAATTATACAATATTTATTTAAACATGCACTAATTTGCTGTGACTTTTTAGAAACAAAATCTAAAACATTCCATGTGTTATTTTAGCATCAATATACTTTTATAGATTATACATATACTGTATATATACAGCGGTGGCCAAAAAGATTAGAAGACCAGTATCTACAGCAGCTAAACGTGGTTTTAAGTCAGTTATTTCTATCTTTTGCTGTAGTGTGTCAGTGGGAAATATCAGTTTACATTTCCACACATTGATTTAGCCATTAATTGCAATAATCCAGTGATATTTCTGAGATCTGATCTAAACATCATCGGTGAATGATCCTTATCTGATCTGATCATCATCTGGTATGACATGAAGAAACATAAACTGACTAAAAACATAAAAACATAAACTGACTAAAAACATGCACCGAGGACAAAAGCTTTAAACACAGACAAAAAGATAAATCAGTTAATAGACAGAAGAACTGCGCTTCAAGATTTTTAACCTCCTCACAGATTAATCATACATTTTCATGTTTAACTCTGGGGGTGCTCCTGAGATATATATATATATATATATATGTGACCCTGGACCACAAAACCAGTCATAAGAGTCAATTTAGAGATGTATGCATCATCTGAAAGCTGAATAAATAATATTTCCATTGATGTATGGTTTGGACAATATTTGTAAATCTGGAATCTGAGGGTGCAAAAAAATCGAAATATTGAGAAAATCATCTTTAAAGTTGTTCAAATTAAGTTCTTAGCAATGCATATAATTACTAATCAAAAAGTAAGTTTTGAAATATTTACAGTAGGAAATTTACAAAATATTTTCATAGAACATGATCTTTACTCAACGTCCTAACGATTTTTGGCATAAAATAAAAAATATATAATTTTGACCCATACAATGCATTTTTGGCTATTGCTAGAAATATACCTGTGCTACTTATTACTGCGTTTGTGCTCCAGAGCCACACACACACACACACACACACACACACACACACACACACACACACAAACACACATATACATATACAGTATATATGCATATACAGATGTATATATATATATATATATATATATATATTCAGAACATTGACTTTATGATGTTGAGATCCATCTTTTTACACTGAGAACTATGTGTGTGTATGTGTGTGTGTGTGTACATTTGATTATTATTTTGTCCTGTGGACTATATTTCAACATATGTTCAATGGGAGAAAAAAAAGATTGAATTCAAATTAAATCAAATTATTAACATTCAGATTCATCGAGGTGTGTGTAAACATATGACCCCACTTTAACTATACAATTAAGGGTTAATATACTGAGCTGCGCAGCTTATCCAAATAAGTAACATAGCATTGGTGACATTACAGGACAATGCTGAGACTTTGATTTCAATGGTCGTAATTTGATTTGAAATCATAATTAATTATACTTATTATGCAAAGTGTGTGAGAGACCAGAGCCGTATCTACAGACCAGAGGATCACAGACTGGAAGGAAAAGTCATATTCTCTTCAGAAATTGTTTTTATGTCTAGTTTGATCTGATTTTGTTCTGATAGCATTAACCCATTTAAATCCTACATTTTCCCAGACATGAACATATCCAAATGATGTGTCTTTAGTAACCCTTTGAAATAATCAATAATATTTATTTATTTTTTAAGTGTACTCATTCAATGACCACACTCTGAATAAACTGAATTTATGTGAATTCATATATTAACACTAGACACCTTGAAGATAAAGTGCATCAAAGATCTTTATGTTAACATACTTTACTAGCCTTTCGTTTCGTATCATCTTCTCAAACATGTATTAAACTGCTCTGGTCATGTGACAATTTACACAAATCACGTGCAAGTTGCACATATTTATTTGAGACCCTTTATATTCTTCCATATTTGCAAGTAGTGCACTAAAACATCAGATTTTAGAGCTTTATAAATGAAAATCTTTTTAACATGGGATTAAATGGGTTAATGCAGTTGATTATTGCAGGTACAGCAGCAGTAACAAAAACAGATTAAATACTTCTTAAACTCATCAGCTCCTCGAATGTTTTAGTCACGAGCAACTTTACAAACGTGCAGAAATGCTCTAAATTTCTTTCTGCGAATCCAATAAGCCTCCTTCAGAGCATCATAAAGGCTGTGGCGTGATGAGTTCACGAGGAAGACTGTCTCTACACCTCCAGCATCTGTTCGTCTCTCATAAATGAAGGCTGTGGGAAGCATAACAAAGATGAGCGGACTGGCTCAGTCGCTTAGGCAGCATCACCCTTTCCTAAAAGAGCCGGGGGGGATATTAAATCCTGCTGTTTGCTTATAAAAGCAGCTTTTAACATGCTGATAGCCAGAATAACAAGCACTTATAATCACAGGCTGCCGCGGCGTCATACACACGACTGTAACGCTGTCATCTACAACACATGAAGACCAGAGTTCAACCAAACTTCAGCCACGACTGACCTCATGACATTCACCAGCTTTTCATTTCACAGCAAAACCACAAGGTTACACTATGACAAAAAAAATACTATAAATAAATAACAGGAGAAATGAAAGAGGAAATCTGAGAAACCCAACAAAGACAGGATTTCTAAATAGATGAAAGCCCTGAAATGCCTAATGTCTAATAAACATTGTACAAAAACCTGCCCGCTTGGCGGCACAATTATATTTCATCATATTCTCTTAAAATATAAGCTTCTATGGTGCCATTAAAATAAAGCATGTAACCTTCAGTCTCTGATTACAGATTAAGAATGCAAACGATGAAAGAAACATATTCATCATGAGGTGTTTTGTTATTGTTCTATAAAGCACAAGGGCAAAGAAACATGATTGATGATTTCTGGCTTCTGTGGCAGCATTTGCAGATGTGTTACGCTGCATAGATGTAATAATTGGCATTATTCAGAAGAAAATGTTTGGGGTTGTTGTTTAGTCCCAATGTAAAATATCCCACATCTCTATGATATACTGTCCTCAACATAGAGAATACACAGCATTTAATACAGTATATACATCAATAGTAATAGTTTTAACGTAGAGCTCTAATGCAGTCCATCTGACTGACAGCACAGCTCTCAAGTCTTCACCTATAATAGTAACGCCAAGCTATTCTGGCTCACAATGGAAGTTATTGCTGGGATTTTCAGTCTTTAATGGCCTTCACACTCTATAATCAGTACGAATCGCTTCGCAATGGGGCTTAATTGGGTATATTTTAAGGCGCACGGCACCTTTTATCGGAAAGCAATTTGCCAGTTCTGACAAAAATAAGCCCCCATGCTTTTGGTGGGAGGACTGTATGAAAGTGCACTGATTACCACCTCCTTGTCTAAGTGTGTACAGAAAGCGGGGGTGGGTTAATCGGTGCTGACTTTCATTGGCTGAGCTGTTTTCTTGCGTTCCTGTTGATTTGTCAGAGGCACACATGAGACTCCTATAAGAGCACTGTTACCAGCGGGCAGCAAACCCACGGAGGCAATCGTCCAAGCTCCGCCCAGCAACTGTTACACAGGCCTCTGTCTCGACCAATCACGTACAACAGACTCTTTCAGAAGACTTTCAACAGACAGTTCTGACAAAGTTACTCTTGTATCCATGGGTCAAATCCTAAAGCAAATGCTAACTCAGCCCTAGGCTTACTTGTACAAATTAATATTTCATACACTATTTACAGACAGGTATGTTGTGATTCTCATCTTTCTCAGCTGGGTCCTGTCCGGCATGAGGACCGTGTGTGTGTATGTGTGTGAGAGAGAGAGAGGTGTGTGTGGTCACACACACACACACACACACACACACACACACACACACACACACACACACTCTCTCTCACACACACACACACACACACACACACACACACACACTCTCTCTCACACACACACACACACACACACACACACACACACACACACACACACACACACACACACACACTCTCTCTCACACACATACACACACACACACACACACACACACTCTCTCTCTCTCACACACACACACACACACACACACACACACACACACACACACACACTCTCTCTCTCCTTTTCCGTTATTTCTACTATAAGGTTACACTTAACAACACAGCCCAAACTTAAATTGAATTACTATTTATTTTTAACTATAATAAAATCAACACTAAAACAAAATGTATGCAAACATGTAAATTGTACTTAAAGTATTTTTTTAATTAACTTCTAAAATATACAAGATCTATTTGTTGTTGAAATACAATCATTTAGCCTACACAATGGCTGTTATAGCATGTTTAGTGTAATATGTATTTATTACACTAACAGGTACAGTAAAATATAACGAGTAGCTATATAGTCTAATATAATGCTCTTCTCTAGACTTCATTACTCTGCTGAACTGACGAACTGTGGACAACGAGGACTTGCCTGAGGTAAATTATATTCTACGTGACATTTGTTTACAAGCTGTTTTAATCACATGAGATGTTCATTCATGTTTACTTCATGTTAAAACTTAGTAAAGACGAATGGATGATCGCGCTCACTTGCGCTCTGCGCCACCATTTGAACCGAGGCATATATACAGTGATCTGTCACGACATGTCAAAGAGCATCAAAACAGCATTTATTGTCTGAATTAAAAATTTAAAGATTTATTCAGTACACCTGCGTACCCAAACGAAAGACCCGTACTGAAAATGTTCGGTAGGAATACGTGTACCGTTACACCCCTATACCATACTAAACAATTGTATTAAAGGTTGCAAAGCAATAATTTTTTTCTTTGAAATACCTACTCAGAGAATATGTGGTTTCAAACACAACCACTGATTCATACAGGAATGAAACAAGTGCCTGTCCTTCTGCATGAGTCATTGAATTATTCACTCAACCAATTCATTCAAAAATTCAGATGCATTTATGAATGATATAAGTGCTTCAATTCTTTAGACAGTTTAGCTTAAACTCCAGATGGGACTGATATATTGCATCTACTTGTATTTGTATGACAAAAATGTAATTATTAAGTATTGAAAGCTAACATGTTTTGGCAAACACACTGATTAGTTTCAGCTGCTCAGATAGATTCAATGGCTTAGTTATTGACGGCTCTGAATATTAAGGTAGGATAGGACTCATTTATCATTAAATCATTAATTGTACATCTCAGCATCTGCACATTCATACTGTAAAAGCCTTTATGTTTTTATGTTTAGAAATGGCCTATATAGTATTACTGAGAAATGCTATTTTATTCGCATAAAAAAAACAATAAGAAAAAAAAAGTTTATGTTCCAGTAACGATCACACTGGTATTGGACGCAGAAAACAAAATCATGCACAGAATGAGGAAAAGACAGTGTGACAAGAAAATGACATTTCTACATTTAAAGAAGGATCTGGCTCCTCTTCCAAATCCTCTTTTATTCGCTTGTCTCCTGCCTCTGGTTCAGATATTACATTACTGCCATCACTGCAGGCCATGATCTAATTAGATGCGAGCAAGACTTTAGCACTTGTCACATCTCAGTCTGTTCGGAGGTGCTGAAAGACCTCAGACACACACCCCGCCACACACACACACACACACACGGACACGCACATGCACACACACACACATGGACACGCACACGCACACACGACACACAAACACACACAGACACACACACACACACACACACACACACACACACACACACACTCTCTCACACACACACACACACATGACACACACACACACACAGACACACACAGTGAAGTGAGACACAGAGAGAGAGATACAAACACACGACACACACACACACACACACACACACACACACACACACACAGTGAAGTGAGACACAGAGAGAGAGATACCTACACACACACACACACACACACACACACACACACACACACACACACACACACAGTCTGATCAGTGAAGTGAGACACCACAGAGAGAGGCACCTTAATGGCCTATTTCAGCATTATTACAGTATTGTGGATGGATTGTCACCAGGAGCCCTGAGATACTGAAGTGTGAAAGCCATCAGCGGCTCTCGTACGTCTTCACACTCCTCTGATCCTCCCTGTCATTACTGGAGTGAGTCAGAGCCACAGTAATGTCCCCCTGATTCCTCCGTCCCTCTCTCGAACACATCCACACATCCTCAGTCTCCTCCACCAGCCTCTCTGACTTCATTATACCATGTGATTGGAGAATTTGCCCTACATTCACTTTAACACGTGTGCCATCTGTTAGACTCCCTCGTTAATGGTGTCAGATCCTCGGCATATTATTGATATGTAAATGTGTTGTATTCCAGCACGCCGTTTCCTGCCTTCTAATGGACGGTTTATTTATCAAATCAGCGCAAGAGCGACTAAATGTTGTGCCTGCGTCGAGAGTGGCGCTTTAAAGACTGAGCTTTACTCAAACGTCGTTATGATTCATTGACATTTTAAATGCACAAGTAAAAATCATATTATTAATAATTATTGTTTTCAACTAAATAAGGTACACTCTGTAATTTTTCCTTATTTAAATGTTTTACATCTCAATGCATTATATCATGATTGCTGAAAACCTTCACTTTTGGTTGACACTTTAATCCAAAGTGACTTGCATCGAATCAAATGTTAAAAGTTTGTATCAGTTCATGCTTTCTCTGTGAATTGAACCCATGACGTTGACGTTGCTAGTGCCATGCTTAGTATTAACACAAGACAAGTGCAACATACACAAAATTACAGAGTACACCTTTAAATAGGGTGCGTTTAATTTTGTTTTCATTTTACAGTGTATGTCCATCGTAACAAAAGAAGCTTGTGATGTGTCCGATCCCTTACCTTTTACATTAAACCGTCTTCCGTTTCTAATCATATGTACAGAGATGTGTACCTACACTGACATTATATTTCAAATGATTTCGCTTTTCTAATAATAATAACTCATGTCAACCCACGCAATTCTGCTGGTATTTTAATGTCAAATAACAGACTACTACAAATCCTGAATCCTGAAACTCAATTATTAGCAGCCGAAATGAGAAAACCGCTGCTCTGAACACAAGCAGTGCTATAATACAGGACTAGTCATGCTGAAGATTACATCACAGAGCACTGAACAGGCAAATAAACTCAGATCTGTAACACTATATGCTGCATGAAGGAATCAAACGCACAATTTTGCGACAATGGAAACTTCATTAATTTACAATTTGATATGGTTAAACTGACTCACTATTACCATAATTGGTTTAATTCTGTCGTACTCGAATCACCACCTGAAATGACCTCAGTGAATATTTTCCTGGAAATCAGAGCCATTACAGTCTTCTTCATTAAAGAAATACAATAACAAGTGTGTGTAATATCATTCTTACGCTAAAACTCAACATATAAAACATGTTCCTCTCAGTGAAGACTGGTACTTCCGGTGATTTTAGAGAATATAAAAATACCCACTGAAACTGCTACATAGTAACATATTTCTACCTCGATGATCTTGATAGAAAAGTAGTGGAGTGAAAACTTCGATATTTGTCTTTCAAATGTAGTTAAGTTAAAGTCATATGTTTCCAGAAAAAAATTATACTCAAGTACATATACTCAAGTAAATGCACTTTGTCACTGTCCACCGCTGCTGAATATTAAGGTAGGATACGACTAGAATATTTTACTATTAAAAAAACTCTGACTTCATTTATTATGTGACTCAAGATCTGCACATTCATACGATTTACACAATAGTAACTAAAGTAAAGCATTACTTTTAAAATCACTTTTGGTGTGAAAGGGCTTTTTCTGTAAAAATTACAACTATTTTTTTTTAAACAAATAAGCTAGCCCAGCGCATGTGACAAAAAGCAACACAAACATAACGCAATGCATTACTTTCTATTAAAGTAACACAATTGCTAATTTTTTCGTGGAATAACCCAATATTGTAATGCGTTACTTTTAAAAGTAACGTCCCCAAACACTGCGTACAAGATATGATATTACAACAGATTATGTTAGATAAGTCTCACACGTTCTGCTCGGCACAAGCAATGGAAGCATGAGAGAGAGAGAGAGGAGATGTGCTTTTGTTGACTTCATCACCAATGGAGATTTAATATGCTCGTATCGGGCCACCTGTGTACCAGCAGGACCTCGAGTACTAATGAGGAAGAGATGCTTCTGGACTCACCGCACACACACACACGCGTGCGCAGACATGCACACACACACACACACACACACACACACACACACACACACACACACACACACACACACACACACACACACACACACACACACACACTCACACACACAGGGCCGGAGTGGGGTCCATTTTCAGCCCGGGAGTGTAATGTTTAAGACCAGCCCACCACCAATCCCCATCCAACCCCCCCGGGGGGTTGAACATTTTTTTACTCCCTTTTAAAATCTCAAATCACATCGGAAAGACATTTATTTTCAATAAAAATGAGGGAAATTATCAAAAAGTTAAAAAAATAAGTATCGGGTAGGGTTAGGATAGGTGAAGGGAGGGCTTTATTGTCCTAATAAGGTGGCAGGCATTTAATAATGTGAATTAACATTATAATTTACACTCAATATGTTATTATTGCATACTGTTTTAAAATGTACTACAATACTGAGGTGCAGTAATTGCCACTATCTGCAATAAGTAGTATAAATATCAGATAATTCTGCTATTTGAACAGTGTTAATATCATCTATAGCTGTTTGCAGCTGTTTATTAAAAAATGTTAGATGAACGTCCAAATGAAACAGATTATGTTTTTGTGCTAACATTTAAAAACCCATATTAAAGGCAAGATAAATTTAAACAAACCATAGATGCCAGATGCATAACTGTAAATGTTGCTAGTCACTGTACGTTACCTTGTTCCAGTTCCTGTGTGCTCGTTTGTCTTCTTGAACAAATATTCGTCTAGAGGACAAATATTGTCGCTTGTGTAGAGGAAGAGAGAGAGCGCGCGCGCTCTGACAACAGAAAACGTCACATTTGAATGATAAATTCAAATCTAGTGTTATTAGCTTAGTTATCAGTCACACGGTAACTTAAACACATATACGTTATTATGTGTATTCATAAAAACAAAAAAGCAGGCGAGTCTGCCGGCCCAACTTATGAACGGGGCAGAGCGGCCCACCGGGAATTCTCCCGGTTCTCCCGATGGTCACTCCGGGCCTGCTCACACACACACACACACGCACACACATGTTGGGTTTCCATGTTTTATGGGGACTTTCCATAGACGTAATGGTTTTTATACTGTACAAACTGTATATTCTATCCCCTTACACTGCCCCTATCCCTAAACCTAACCATCACAGGAGACATTCTGCAATTTTACATTTTCAAAAAACATCACTTAGTCTGATTTATAAGCTGGTTTCCTCATGGGGACCAAAAAATGTCCCCACACGGACAAGGATTTTGGATATTGCCATCGTTGTGGGGACATTTTGTCCCCATAACGTAGGGTATACCTGAACCACACTCACACACACACACACACACACACACACACACACACACACACACACACGCACTCTCACACACACACACACACACACACACGCACACACACACTAAGCTCTCACGGACGCTCCTGCTCCATATCAAACGCTGCTCATTACGCGACACCCCTCACTGTCAAACCTCTTATTCCTGATCTTTATTTTTCACCACATCAATTTAAGCACGAATCAGATTTCTTTCAGAATCTGGAGCGTGACTAATAGCGTTTGCGGGCGATCTCTGCGAGGCTCTCTTTGCACTGAAATGTCATCACTTGGTGAGATGTTGTGGCAAGAGACGCGTGCAGTGGAGCGTGGCGCTGATCGCACACCTCCGGCAGCAATCTGAGGAAACATGATGAAGAAGATGATGATGGTGGTGAGGAGCATGATGTAATCCCTCTCAGGCCACAGCAAGCGCGAGAGCAGCACATGCACAGAGCAGCAGGGCCATCTCATGGTCACACAGAGAAGTGCCTTACACAAGCTTCAGAGGATGACATCACGTTATATCAGACTGCTGAGAATCTGACACAAAGTTGGCAAAAACTGCAAATTATGCAGCTTTATGATCTTTTACAGTGTTGTATAATTGAACCTATTTATTTCAATTCAATTCATCACATTGGTGAGGAGACGGTGACAAACTAAAGGTACAGCTTTTGTTAAAATGAAACACTTCTAGAGTATTTATTAATATTAATGTTAATCTCAACATTGATTAACTAACTTATATTATAATTAAAACATGTATATGTTAATAGTAGTTCATGCACTGTAAACTAACATTATTTAACTAAGGTTAATACATGCTGTAAAAACATATTGCTATTTTTTGCATAACGCATATTGCTATTTTTTATGTTAATGTTTGTAATGTAATGTTAATGTAGAATGTAAGAATTTGTGTTATGTTAACATCAAATAAATGAATACTTGTATTCATCAGTGATGCATTAAATGGACCAAAAGAGCAGCATTTATGTTATAAAAGATTTCTGTTTCAGATAAATGCTGCTCTTTTGAACTTTCTATTAATCTGTGAATCCTGAAAACTAAAATGTATCACAGTTTCCACAAAAAATATTGTTTTCAACATTGATAATACTCAGAAATGATTCTTGAGCAGTATATTATTATGATTTCTGAAGATCATGTGACACTGAAAACTGGAGTAATGATGCTGAAAATACAGCTGCGCATCACAAAAATATATTATAGTTTAATAGATATTCACATAGAAAACAGCCGTATTAATATATCACATTTTTTACTGTGTTTGATCAAATAATTGCAGCCTTGGTGAGC
>CM049872.1:27495175-27545175 GCA_027474115.1 Schizopygopsis malacanthus
AGCACATTAAGATCCTGGAGTGGCCGAGCCAGTCTCACAGACAATCTGTGGAGGGAGCTGAATGTTCGAGTTGCCAAACGTCAGCCTCGAAACCTTAATGACTTGGAGAGGATCTGCAGAGCAGTGGAACAAAATCCCTCCTGAGATGTGTGCGACCCTGGTGGCCAACTACAAGAAACGTCTGACCTCTGTGATTGCCAACAAGGGTTTTGCCACTAAGTACAGTATTAAGTCATATTTTGCGAAGGGATCAAATACATATTTGACTAATTAAAATGCAAATCAATTTATAATTTTTTTGAAATGCGATTTTTCTGGATTTTTTTGTTGTTATTCTGTCTCTCACTGTTCAAATAAACCTATCATTAAAATGATAGACTGATCATTTCTTTGTCAGTGGGCAAACGTACAAAATCAGCAGGGGATTTTTTTTTTCCAATGTATGGTATACTATATACTGTACACTTTCATTCATGCATTCATTCATGCATTTATCCATTCATTAATTCATTCATTTATTCATTCAATTTATAAAGCACATTTTAAAACAACCCAAGGTTGACCAAAGTGCTATATAGAGCATTATGATCAATAGATAAAAGCAAAACATTAAACAAACTACAATCAATACAATAAAATACACAGAGATAAATCATTCATTAATTCTGAAAAGCCACAGTAAATAAGTGATTTATAAGCTTTAATTTGGAAATAGAGAGAGATGACATAGTTTGGATTGATACTGGTAGGCTTTTCCATAGTTTAGGGCCTGCTATCACAAAAGTTTTGTCCCCTCTATGTTTTAGCTTAGACATGTGGACAGTTAATAATCCAAGATCCTCGGACCTAAGTGACCTATATGGATATTGAGAATGTAGCACGACAGAAATATAACCTGGTGCTAGGCCATTTAATGATTTAAAAACTATTTTTTTTTATTCAATTCTCAATTTAACTGGTATCCAGTCCGAAGAAGATAAAATGGGAGTAATGTGATACAAATTGTGATTACCAGTCAACGGACTAGCTGCAGCATTCTGAACCATTGCTAGCTCTGTCTCTTCATAGATGTTTACTTCTAGCTGCTTCCTAGCCTGGCCATCAATCCCAAGAAGTCCAAGGGTCCTCCAAAGCAACTGCCCTGCGAAACCCCTGCAGCCAACCTACACCAGCAGATTACAAGCCTTCCATCCTTTGTGTAGGCACTCGAGAATCAACTACTAACATTTCTTAAGCTTACACTCATGTGCTTCTTCTATCCTCTCTTTCCAAGGTACTGTCAACTCGATAAGTACCACCTGTTTGGTAACCTCCAACCAGAGCACAATATCAGGTCTGAGACTCGTCTGGGTTATTGCCTCTGGGAATCTGAGCTGCTTCTTAAGGTCTGCCGGCATCTCCCAGTCGTTTGCCGTGGACAGTACTCCTTTAGTCTTTATTTCTGTTGCTGTGCTTTCCCCAGACCTAAGGAACTGAATGAAACATGGCCCCTTACAAAGTTGTCGTGGCTTCACCCCGGCAGCCAGCTGAGTTCAAATTTGATCGGTGGTTTCACTGATGGTTAGCTGGCTTTCCACAGAGTGTGCAACTGGTGCTCGCTACCTACCACCACCATGTATGGATGTTTGATGAAATAGGTAAAACATCATATACGGAACACAACCAAAACGTAATCAGGTAGTCACCCAGTTGAGGAAGATGTCTTGAGAGAGGAAGAGGGGATAGCAATGTCACCGACTCACAGATGGTGCAGCATAAATGGCTGCCCTCTGGTGTGTGTTCACAGCTGTGTGTGTGTGTGTGTGTTCACTGCTGTGTGTGTGTGCACCTTAGATGGGTTAATTAAGCACAAATAAGGGTCACCATACGGTCGTATGTCATGTCACTCACTAAATGGGTCAAAGACCCAAATCTGAAGTATCATCTGAAAAATCTGCTTAAATTATAGCAAAAAAGTTTATATTAACTTATCAGCTTTG
This sequence comes from Schizopygopsis malacanthus, assembly GCA_027474115.1. Classification (NCBI taxonomy): domain Eukaryota; kingdom Metazoa; phylum Chordata; class Actinopteri; order Cypriniformes; family Cyprinidae; genus Schizopygopsis; species Schizopygopsis malacanthus. Next base: position 27,497,155 of record CM049872.1, read on the forward strand.
CAAATCTCTTGTTAAAAGTTTTTTTTATTTTGCAACAATCAATAAAAAAAAAAATTCAGCAAATAAAATAAATATGAAACTGCATTCCAGTCAGCAGAAAACACGCGTCGAGACGAGAAACGTAAGCTCAGCTCTCAATGTCAGACATGAGTTTGATTAAACTATTAACTATGAACACTGCTAAGTTCAGCCCAAGCACAGACACACAGCTGCTCTCATCTAGTGTGTGGGTGTCTCTCGGGCCCCTGCAGTATCCCCTGGTAACCCCGCAGGACGTCTGTATGAAGAACGGAGGCCAAACCAAAGCAGCCGCTCTAATTGAGACAATCAGGAGCCAGTAGGAACAAAGTGTGGCCCTCGTCGTAAATATAAGAACCTGTTCAATCTTGCCTAATGATGATTAAGACATTGTTTCACCAATTACCACGGCAACGGCCCTATAGCTCAGCGCAATAATAAAGTGGGATCTGAGAAGATGTGACGATACTCACTTTCTTTGCCTAAGAGAGTTCAGCAAAATGTAAGACTGTCGTAAAAAAAAGTCTCCTTTTTTTCTTTTCATTCCTCTCTGCTTTAACTAGTCTTAAGTTCTGCGGGAGTATATGAAATGTCACTCCGATGGTCTCTGGAGGCTTTGTTTGCACTCTGGGTCGGAGCCATTGACTTAAATATGCATCCAAGGCAGTAGATAATAATTCATAGGTTAATAATTAATTGCCAATTGAGCCAACAACAAAGTGATTATTTCCAGACGACAACACAGACGGTGTGTCTAAACATGACACCTCGCTCAGGTAGTCTTTCTTGAACGTTAAAGCAGGTGCTGATATGCACACTAATGCTCCAGGATTGCTTTAAACATATAACTTGTGTGCTGAAAAACATGCTCTTAAATCACTGGCTTTGTTTGCCAGTGTCTAAACCTCCTGGGGTCGACTGTCAGCCTTCAGTGCACTGGTTCAGAGCCCTGAGGGACGTGTGGATGAACACATACACCCGACTGACTCCATTAACCTCCAAACTAGTGCAGTGATAAACTGCTACCAGAGCCGATGCTCCCTATATGCAGAATACACACGCTGTGTAGGGCCCCGAAACACCAGGGGGCCCCGTTGCTCTCAAAGATGATTTCATTTTACTTTTGTTTTAGAATTTGACCAACGGCTATAAAAACAAGATTTATAATTTATTGTAATGCGGTACTTTTGCCCTTTCTATGTAAAAATCAGTCAAATCATGTAACGTGAATGTCATAAAGTCTCTTGTTCAAGACTAAAACAACGAGTTGGAAGCATAGCGAGCTGCGGAAGAGATGCTGTTTCTCGAGCGCGATTTGAGACGGAGTGAAACACGGACAAATGTGTTTCATTCATAACCACGCAACCCCCCCCCCGGTCGACACGTAAGGCCCCCAGAAGTCTAGGATCGGCTTTGACTGCTATAATGTTAATGTGATTAACAGTGTTTTATATATTGAATTTCTAATTGAATTTCCTTTTATTGTCATTGTATCTCCTATTCCAATGAAGTGCTTTGAACGGCTAGTCATGCAACACATCAAGTCTGTCCTCCCCCCCTCCCTGGACCCCTTCCAGTTTGCATATAGGTCCAACCGCTCGACCGATGATGCCATCGCCACTGCCCTCCACCCAGCCCTCACACATCTGGACAAAAAAGACTCATATGTCAGGATGCTGTTCATAGACTTCAGTTCAGCATTCAACACAATAATCCCTCAGCAGCTCACTCACAAATTGGCCCAGCTGGGGCTAAACACCTCTTTGTGCAACTGGTTGTTGGACTTCCTGACTGGGAGACCTCAGGCAGTACGGGTCGGCAGTAATACATCCAGCACCATCACACTGAACACAGGGGCCCCCCAAGGATGTGTGCTGAGCCCCCTCCTCTTCACTCTGCTGACCCACGACTGCACACCGTCACACAACTCTAACCTTTTCATCAAGTTTGCGGATGACACGACTGTGGTGGGTCTCATTAGCAACCGAGATGAGACAAACTACAGGAGTGAGGTGAGCCACCTGGCTGGGTGGTGCAGGGTCAACAATCTCTCTCTAAATGTGGAGAAGACGAAGGAGATTGTTGTTGATTTCAGGAAAGTGCACACTCAGCATGCTCCTCTGACCATCAACGGTGCGACTGTGGAGAGAGCGAGCAGCACCAAGTTTCTGGGTGTGCAAATCACAGAGGACCTCTCCTGGACTAACAACACTGCAGCACTGGCCAAGAAAGCACAGCAACGTCTCTACTTCCTCCGCAAACTCAGAAGAGCCAGAGCCCCGGCCCCCATCATGAGCACTTTCTACAGAGGCACCATCGAGAGCATCCTGACTAGCTGCATCACTGTGTGGTATGGCGCCTGCAACGCGTCCTGCCGCAAGTCCCTTCAACGGACAGTGAGAGCAGCTGAGAAGATCGTTGGTGTCTCTCTCCCCTCCCCCCAGGACATCTACAGCACCCGTCTCACCCGCAAAGCCCTCAGCATTGCAGGTGATCCCACCCACCCGACACACAGCTTCTTCAGTCTGCTGCCATCAGGGAGGAGACTGCGGAGTCTCCAGGCGAGGACCAGCAGACCGAAGGACAGCTTCATCCATCAGGCTGTCAGGAAGCTGAACTCCCTCCCGTCCTTGCCCCCCCTCCCCTCTTTTACCCCACGCAACCTTGAACTCTGACACTACCCCCCCCCCCCCCAATGTCCACACCCCCAGGTCCCCCCCCCTTACAAACTGTGACCCGCACCAGTCACTTTGTGCAGCACTGGAATGATCTCTACCTCATCCAGCATTGTCTGTTATCTACCTCTTCTGACAGTCTGATAAAAGACTGTTCTTTTTCTTGCACTACTCGCATCTGCACAGTTTTGTTTTATTTAACTGGTTTGCACTCTATCTGCCATGTGCCTTATGTCACTTTATCTCTTTTTTTTTTTTTATTGTTCTACAATTGTCCTCATTTGTATATCTGTATAGTTTGTATGTACATATGGTTAAACTGTATTTATCTGTATTTGAATGTCTACTGTCAGTGTTTAATGTTAACTGTATGCACCAAGGGTCTGAGAGTAACGCAATTTCAATTCTCTGTATGTATGTACTGTACATGTGGAAGAATTGACAATAAAAGCTAGACTTGACTTGACTTGACTTGATTGTACACAAGATACAACGACATTGCAATGCTTCTGCATAAGGTGCATGGTACATAATAGACACAAAACTAAAAAGAAATATACATAATGCAAAGTGATGTACAATTAAAAAAGTTAAGCTAAGACACAAGAATAAAGAAATTAACATAAACAGAGTTGCTTGTATATATATATACGTAAATAATAATCAATCGCAGCTTATAAAAATGATTATTGCACTAATATGAGGTAGACTTCTGGCTCTGAATAAAATTATTTGGAATGAGAATATAAAAACACACAAAAAGTGAAGATATTTCACTGGAATATAATGCTGTACTGTAGGAGCTGAGCTTGCATTAGTTATACTGTAAAATCACATACACAGATTTTAGACATAAATATTTGTTCTTACCACTCCATTGGGCTGAAGCGTTTTTTTCTTCCTGGTTCCTATCTGTAAATAACTAGAAAGTGAGCTGAATTACTTTTTTTTTCCCTTTTACAATGCAGAATTTGTGAATTGGCCATAAACAGTGACAGTATTTAATTGAGTTAACATTTGTGTTTGATCTAAAAGTTCATGCTTACAGCAAGAGTTCAACAAAAAATGAAAATGTCTTGAACATGTTCTCACCCTCAGGTCATCCGAGATCAGGTTGTGTTTGTTTCTTCATCAGGTTTGTAGAAATGTGACTCAGCAATGGATGCTCTGCAGTGAATGGGTGCCGTCAGAATGAGAGTCTGATTAAAACATCACAATAATCCACAGCACTCCAGTCCATCAGTTAATGTCTGGAGAAGACAAAAGCTGAAACAAATCCAGCATTAAGACGTTTTTAACTGAAATACGAGTCTATAATCCATAATAAAAAAAATTCCTCCATTGAAAAATTGCATCTCCTGATGTCTCTCGAATCAAAATACAGCCACATATTAGTTTAGAGCTGTTTTGGCATCTGTGCAAATTTCTCTCCTGATTCAGACCAGACCACATTTACACTGGAGGAAGCTTTATTACATTTACACTGGAGGAAGCTTTATTATGGATTATGGACTATTATGGCATTTTAGCCAGAAGCTAAAACTACATTTTGAAGTTTCAGTGTCTTAATGATGGATTCGATTCACACAAACACAATATGTCAATTGATGGCGTGGATTATTGTGATGTTTTATCAGACTCTCATTCTGACGGCACCCATTCACTGCAGAGCATCCATTACTGAGACACACTTCTCCAAACCTGATGAAGAAACAAACTCATCCTGATCTTGGATGGCCTATGGATGACATTTTTAGCACATTTACATTTTTGGGTGAATTATTTGAAGTTTGTATGTACACTTTCACGTGAAGTTCTTTAAACACATGTATTGAAGTTGAATCAGACAGTGAAGGAAAAGCACCACACATGCACTCTAAGAGTTCTGTGAAATACATACACTGTCCGTAACATGTGAGTCTGTAACACCTTGTTCATTTCAAGGACTTTTCTGTATTGATATTTCAGAGGTTTTCCCCAGATTTTAAATTATGCCCTGCATTGCGTTGTTTCTTAACATCTTAAGACCCTGCATGCTCATATGAGGACATTATATTTGAGTGTATTTCCTGAGACTATACATGATGTCCCATACAGAGCACATTCAGGGCTTATATTAATTTAGTGACACTCTCATGGAAATATGAACATATTTGGTAATTATCATTTAAATCTGATTATGTTTTAGACTGTGTGTATAAATCAACATATCATGAAAATGTTATGGGGTTTAAAATCAAAATATGACTTTCTGTTATGAAACATGACGTTGATTTCATACATGTCCTCATATGAGCACACCTTGGGACTAAAAGCATGTTTATTACGCATTATGGGAGACACAACAAATTAATAGGGAAATAAGTTATATTTCAATATTCCTATGAAATATTATATATTATTATGAACATTTTGTCAACTATTACACCCATTACATTATTACCTTATTTTTTTCAATAAATGATGACCCGAAAACAGATTATATGCAAATTAGAGTTAGTTTATAGATATTTTTTAATGAGAAAACCCGTTTATAATAAATAAATAATTATTTAATTAAAGTTGAGAATCATCTTTATACAAAGTTTGTAAAAACAAAAATAACCTGAAAACTAAAAATGTATTGGTCATTTAAAAAAATAATTGTTTTTGCCTATGCATATTAATTAATGTATTTTTATTAAAAAAATATATATTGAGTCATGATTAATAACGAGGACATGCAAATTATGAATTAAATATATTTTAGTATCATTTTATAAAAAAATAAAAAAATACAAATAAGCTCTATACTACGACGGCGTTTTAGTGCCACATAAAAAAAAAAAAAAAATCTAAGATACGAGATAAAGTCGTAATATTTCGAGAATAAAGTCGAAATACGAGAAAAAGTCGTAATATTACGAGAATAAAGTCGTAATATTACGAGAATAAAGTCGTAATACGAGAATAAAGTCGTAATGTTACGAGAATAAAGTCGTAATATTACGAGAATAAAGTCGTAGTTACGAGAATAAATCGTAATGTTACGAGAATAAAGTCGTAATTTACGAGAATAAACTCGTAGTAAACGAGATTAAACTCCTAATATTTTGAGAAAAATCACAGAATTGTAGTGTAAAACAATGGATGTGGAGGATTTAAGTTAGGTTAGGAAGGTTAATCTACTTTAGATTAGGATTTGCAATAAAAATTCTTTGTCTTTTGGCGCTCAGCACGGAAAAATAAAAGGACACTGCAGCGGTTGTTGGAAACTTAATTTATTCAGAAGAAAAAATCAGACAGACATTGAGGAAATTGCCTCTTTTGTGCAGTCTGAAAAGTGGTATATTGTTTTTGCCTATGCAAAGAAATCGACCCTGAAGGATTGAACTTCGGCGCGCTCGATTCCGAAATGTATGCCACAACGTTTGGGACCCCGGCTGAATTGGCAACGTCGTTATTTTTCTTCTGAAAAATAGTTTCCTATACCGCTGCAGTGTCCTTTTACTAATTATAACTGCGTCATGCGCCAAAAGACAAAGATGTAATTAACTAAAGAGGATTTAACCAAATCCTCCACATCCATTGTTTCTAGCAATTCTGTGATTTTTCTCAAAATATACGACTTATTCTGAAAATTACGACGAGTTTATTCTCGTATATACGACTTTATTCTGAAATATTACGACTTTATTCGTTATACGACTTTATTCTCGTAAATACGACTTTATTCTCGTAAATTTCGACTTTATTCTCGTACATTACGACTTTATTCTCGAAGTGTTTCGACTTTAATCTCTAACATTACGACTTTATTCTCGAAGTGTTTCGACTTTAATCTCGTAACATACGACTTTATTCTCGAAGTGTTTCGACTTTATTCTCGTAACATTTCGACTTTATTCTCGTAGTTTCGACTTTATTCTCGAAATATTACGACTTTAATCTCGTAGTCTGTTTTCCGGGCCTCAGGAGCTCAAGGTAAAGAATTGTCTGTAAACTAAATGGAAAAGGTGGACATTTTTTTGTCAGGACATTATCTTTCTTTCTACTGATTTTTTGTTACACTGTGGAAACTTTTTTCCAGAGTAAAAACACATCTCATGATGCACCACATGATTAAAGTCAGAGCTGAGTATTCATTTGTGCCACATGTTTGGATCACTACATGATTCCCAAACTTACATTTGCGCTATTTCACAGGTTTTGTGACTTGTCATTTTTAATATGGAAACAGATGTATAGATGGATGGAGGTGTCTTACTCTATCTTCTTGAACCTCTCTCGTCCAGCAGCCACGTACTGCTCTCCGCTCCGCAGGTGCTCCAGGGTCTGGACCCGGTGTCCGGCTCTGGGCGTGTAGATGTTACGGACCGCGCCGAACGGAGCCCTCACGCCGCCAGTCACCTCCCCCAGCAGCGTGTCGAAGGTCGAAACCCGCTTCGAGTTAATCACCAGACGCCTGGGCTCGTAATACGAATCCCCATTGCGATAGAAATAGATATTTTTCACTTCAGGTTGAGACAGAAAGTTGGGCTTCTCCGCGCTCATGGTGAAAGTTAGCGATGGAGAGTTATATCTCCAGAGCAGAGCAGCGCATGTGATCCTCGTGGTCCAAACGACACAGATACATGTCTGAATAACAAATCAACATGATTTCAAGACAAACAAAAGTGGAAACGGTGGACGTTCATATCGTAATGATAAAGAGAAAGAGAAAGACGCAGCGCACTGGAAACGATGATCATGGGAACCCTTGTGTTCCTCTAGTGGTTTCTATAGAGACATTAAAGCCCGCTGACACCACACTACACTACACTAGTAGTCTAACTCCAGAGACTCCGTGTGTAAGGCAAGCTGCTTTAACATGTAGCCTAGCTTGCCTTAAAACAATCTTCATATTTTGTTCCTGGTATTTCAAAAGTTAGGATTTGTCCGAGCCTGATAATGACTTAATTTGACAGTGACTTATTCCTGTGAAAGTCCATGTCCACAACGGAATTAGAAGAATGGATGAATTAATGAAAGGATCAATTAATATATTAATTAATTAATGAATACATAAATACATAATAATAATAATAATAGCAGTGAGATATAAACTCATAATTGTTTTTGCACTTCTATGTTTACATCTTACAATTTTGCTTTTATTTTTGCCACAGAATTAAAAAAAACTAAATTATAATAATAATTTTTTATCTCAGAATTCTGACTTTTCTTCTTAGCATTGCAAGCTTTTTAGTTTTTTTATTAAAAACTCCCAAGTAATAGTTAATATCTCGCTATTCTGCTGTTATATCTTGCCGTTCAGAGTTTATATACTGAAATTATGTCTGAATTGTGAGAACGTCTCAGGTTACGTATGTAACCATGGTTCCCCGAGTGGGGAACGAGACACTGCGTCCCCCGTGCCTGAAGCATACATATATAAAATCACCACTTGTTGGCCGGCGACAGCCTATGACGTCACTACCGGCGAGACCCCGATATAAGGGGCGTCGGGAGAATACGTCATTCACTTCTTCGTCTGAAGCTTGTGTCCGAAGCATGGCACACAGCCTAGGGGACGCAGTGTCTCGTTCCCCAACTCGGGGAATCATGGTGTACATACGTAACCTGAGACGTTCCCCTTCATGGGAACTTCGAAACTGTGTCCCCTAGGGGTCGCTATGGGGAACGTTATACCCACGCCACCATGCTGAGGGGAGTGCCAGCCAATTTTGCGCAAAAAGTGAGCACTAAGCCAACTCTTCCAGGCTAAGGGAGTTGCCCCTGGGATGGTTGATGGCTGTCAGTGACATTATCCCCTTCGGCCAAAACCCGAGCTGCATACCCTAAAAATTTTACCTGCTAGGTGCCGGGACTACCGGACCCAGGGTAGAGCTCAAAGGCTTGGAATCAGAGAAAGATTCCTTTAAGGGAATATGGCCAAGCACCTAGTGGTAGTAACTAGGTCCTGACCGGTCACCCAGGGGCTACCGCTTGCTCTGCACGAGCTTGCTGAGGGACTGTCTCAACAGACCCTTTGGTTTTTTTAGACCCAAAATATTGGGACAAAAGGAGTGGGGCCCAAGGCACAAACCGGGGCTTGACCAGCTCAAATAAGGGCACGAAGCTGTGCGCGTAACCCTACCGTACAGGATTTTTAGAAAGAACGCAGAACCTTGATGTGCGAACTTACCACTGAGTGGATTTTAAAAAGTGCCCAGAGTTTTAGCGTGTGCACTTATATATATATTTTGGTAATGTTATATGGCTCTAGAGCGGAGAACTAGTAGTGACGTCATAGGCTGTCGCCGGCCAACAGGTGGTGTTTTTATATATGTATGCTTCAGGCACGGGTCACGCTGACGGCGTTCCCCATAGCGACCCCTAGGGGACGCAGTTCGAAGTTCCCATGAAGGGGAACTTAGAATTGCGTGGGGGGAAACATTTATTTTTTTAGATGAGAAGTCTCAATTAAATGTATTTATTTATTTATTTATTTATGTATTTATATTATCTGGCTGAAATGGGCTTTATAAGCTCATGAAAATGCTCAGAGATGAGTTGTCTAGTACTTATACTAGTAATGTGACACTCGTATTTATTCGAATTGCTGCTAGTAACATTTCACTAGTTACAAATGCATTTGACTTCAAGTCAGCACAGGTGTTTTAAAGTTCAGTTTTACTATAGTAACTAGTAGTAAAGCACAATTATTGTGGTACTTAAGTTCAGACAAGTCTGCATTCACACTCAAGTCAAGGCCACTGAGTTCATATTATTTGCTTGTTTGTTTATAATTCAAGAGAACTTGAGACAGAGTTGAGACAGAGACGTCTGGTTTTGTCTTGACTTGAGTAATCCAACACTGATGGGTACTACTTTCTATTAAGTAAAAAAAAAAATATATATAATAATATACATATATATATATATATATATATAAGCAAGCCAGTTTTTATCTCCAGCCTGACCAGATGAAAAGTGGTCAGACCCAAACTCTCTGAAACAGACTAAATCAGCCAGACTGGAGCACCACCAAAGATTAGCCAACCAGCATGTTAAACACTCGTTTATTTGTGTATTTTGTTAGAAGTACAAGTATACTTACAGTGTGATTACTGCTCAAATATACGACTCACTTTTGAATGATTCACTGGCACTAGTACTCAAGTTTAGATATTACTAGACTTGCCATGCTGAGTATGTTTCACTAAATGTTATTTTTACAGTATTCACCATCATAACTGACCTTTTTAGTGCTCTCCATCCAGACATTCATGTATGGCCCTTGTTGAATGAGGATACATCGCCCAATAGAGTAAACCTGAGACTTCTTTCAATCTAATTGGACACCAAGGAGTTCCTGTGCGAGTACAGCCCCTGTGTTGCTCTAACCTAGTTATATCTTGGAACAAAAACATGTTTGTTTGGTGTGTCGCATAACAACTGTATATTAAATTCCTTGACCATTTGCAAGATTAATGGCCAGGGAAATCAGACTTGAAATTTTGGTTGATTAGTGCATCTCTGCACACAGCATTTTCACATGTAAAAGAGGTGATATATATCCAACATACGTATATGCCATTAAGCAGATGCCTTCATCCTGAGCGACGTACAAAACGTGTTTGACTCATTTTGGTGTTCCACCTCCAATTATTAAGAAGATTATTCCATGTTTACACACACAAGGAATTTGACTTGGCGACAGGAGCTTCCAGTGCTGAATAAAGTACGGATATAGTGTAAAGATACATGATAGTGCAGAGACATATGTAGAAATTACACAGTAGAGATGTGAAATATCTGTTAACTATCATACATTTCTACACCATTTAACCCATAAACATGAGTTTTTTTTTTGGGGTATGAATGGTTGTAAATAAAATAAACTAAATAAAAAAAATTGTAAAGGCCAGTTTATTGATTTGGTTGAATCAGTCATGAATCAAACGCAAGACTCATAGGTTGCATTTTAATGAAGTTCCTAAACGTAAATTAGGGAGGAGCGAGCCCATGTAATCTTCCAATCAACAGCCAGATAATACAAGCAGCTGTTTACCTCTCTTCAGTCTCAGCTGTTTCAGCATCATCCGGTAGTGCCGTACTGAACCATGTTCGACACCCCGGATTTCCAGATTTTCCCTTCAGATGACGAACTTTCCTGAGACACCAACAGTTGCAACTCGTGTATCATTGGATCTCATGGATTGAGTGCCCCGGCCGCAAAATCCAGAGCTCATCCAAACCTCTCTCCAGAAGACTCCTCTCGCCTCCACCTTCAAGATCGCCAGTTTCAACTGCACCTCATTCATCTCTTCCTCAGACTCTCTGTGACCCTGGACCACAAAACCAGTTCTAAGTCAATGGGTTATATTTGTAGCAACAGCCTAAAATACATTGTATGGGTCAAAATTTGCCATTTTTATTTTATGCCAAACATCATTAGGATATTAAGTAAAGATCATGTTCCATGAAGATATTAAGTGAATTTCCTACTGTAAATATATCAAAACTTAATTTTTGTTCAGTAATATGCACAACTAAGAACTTAATTTGAACAAATTTAAAGGTGATTTTCTCAGTATTTGGATTTTTTTGCACCCTCAGATTCCAGATGTCCAATTAGTTGTACATCGGCAAAATATTGTCCTATCATAACAAACCATACATCAATGGAAATATTATTTATTCAGCTTTCATATGATGTAGAAATATCAATTGCGAAAAATTGTCACTTTTGGCTGGTTTTGTAGTCCAAGGTCACATACAGTATCTCTTCATTCTGCTGCTGCTATTTCTTCGATTCCACCCATTTGAAAATGGTTCGAAAACAGCCATGTCAAGCCCTCTCAAACGCCGGACTACATTTATCAAGCCGTTCCTCAGAACCAGAACACACCAAACCTACTGGAAACCTTGGAGGTCCTTCAAAATCTTCCACAGAGCTCAAAGCATGTTTTTCCCCCCCTGAGTTTCCCCTCCTCTCAATATCCTCCATCACTTACCTAAATCAAAGCAATACAATTAAACCACGATCAATCAAAGTCTACCTCAGCGTTATTTCCTTTTCAAGCTTATCCATGGCCAACAGAGCCCCAACATCTCAAACCCTCCGATATCTCTTCTCATCAAAGAGTTACAAAAAAACTAAAATCAATCCCCCTTGTCCAGACACTATACAACCCTTAACCATCGACCTCCTCAGCTTCTGCCTAACTACTGTACTCTCCACTAAGGTTCTTTTCCCCTAGTCTCGCGTAGCCAGACCTTCAGACTGACGGCTTAAGGTCTGGAATAGAGGACAGCTTTCATTGGTCAAGGCCCGCCCATGATGATGTTTGACCGACATGTCAAACAAACAATCACAGTTGTTTCAGTCAGCGTCACGTTTCGGGGCGTGGAAATGTCGCCACAATAACAAACAGGTGTGTGAAACTCTCGAACGTATTTTAAAGATTCTATGTAACGGACTTTAAATATTTCACATACTTTTGAAACTCCAGTGTTTAGTTGATCCTGATAAGCACTGATCGTCACAGTTGTAAACACGACGGTTTTCTTCTTTCGTGAGGGGAAAACCTGTCTCCCAGAAATCCTGTATAATTCAACCAATCTGATGAAGACTTCGACACTCTTGAAGTGTTTCCAGATAAGTGTGCCATATGCATCAGACGTTTAGCCAACGATCCATGGGCGTGACATCTGAGGCTGAGACTATTTTTCCCCTTACAAAATATGAACCCTGGATGCCATGTTCATTGTCAATCTTCAACCCATACATCCTACATTCTCCAGCCTTCAAATAATAAACCATGACATTATACGTTTCAACATCAAACAAAGCAAAACTGATCAACTGAAACATGACCATTCAATCTTAATTTTTTATTTGCCAACCCCCATCCAACCATATCAGTCCATAGCCCTTTTTTTACCAGAGTAAATCACAAAATTACCTCTCCTCTCGACCCTCTTTTTATTGATGATAAAAACCTTCATGCCTCCATGGCTCGAGGGCTGCCCACTCAGCAGTGAGTATTGAACTAACACACACACAGAGCAGTGGGCATTCATTTGTTCCAGCACACAGAGCTGTGTACATTTAATTATCCACCTTCAATTCTTGCAGGTACTAGACACCTACCATCTCCCAGTCCTCCCAACAGTCCATCCATGGCCAAGCCTACATCCTCAATTGTTCAGGCTACAGCCACAACACTGCAGCGATTTGAGAATATCAGTGGTTGTAGTCAGGACTTAGTGCAGCTGGAGTGAGAGAAACTAGATGTTCTAAAAGACATTAGACAATCTCTTAAAGTGGCCAATGAGACGGACAACAACTTTCAGAAGCAACTCGTTGAACTCAAGAAGGCCAAGCTGTCTTTCTTTTGTTGGGGGGGTAATTAATGCAATTTCTAAAATCAGGGATTCGGTTTCTTCAAATGGGGCCTTCTGCAATTAGTGGAATAGATGACAGGCAGTGTGTGATATGTGAATATTATCACAGCCTGAAAATATTTAATCACATTGTTCCTGTGAGCAATTTTAGGACAGTATGTAAAGTTCACACTTCAGTAGTTTTGCAGAGGAAATTATGGCTGCACTATAGCATTTTTTTTTGTTGAGTGTGAGGCAAAGAGAAAGGCAAAGACAGAGACAACCACTGAGTACACTGTTTACCATAAATGGTAATGCTTGATGATATAGCTGTCATTGACAGATACCGTCTGCCACGAGGAGAAATAGTTCAACTGCTTAATGTCATTGGGCCTCAGCTGATGTGTGCTACAAGGAGGAATTTGCCTTGTCTCCTGATGTGTAACTCTTAGCTGCTCTGAGATATCATGCAACAGGCAGTTTCCTTCAGGTACTTGGTGATGGACTTGGGTTAAGTAAAGCATCTGTGTCAAGAGCTGTACAAGCAGTCAACTATGCACTGCTTCCACTTGCTGCTGAACACATCCCATTTCCAGCATCAAGACAGGCCATGTCAGAAATACAGGAGTATTTTTTAACTCATTACCATATACCACAAGTCATTGGAGTTGTTGATGGTTATTTTAATCCCCATCAGTACACCATCTGTGGCTGGCCACATAGTGTATATGCATGCCACAAAGGTTATCCAGCAATCAACCGCCATGGTGATCTGTGATCATAAGTGTTTGATCACAGACATTGTTGCAAGGTGGTCTGGGAATATGCATGACTACTTTATTTTTAGCAACTCATCTGTGGGCCAAGAGGCCCAAAACTCACAGGGGACAGTGGAGGCTGCTTGGGGACAGTGGATATCCACTGAGGCCATATCTGTTCACCCCTGTTACCAATCCTGTCAATAACATGGAAGTAGATTTCAATGAGGCTCACTGTGTTGCCCGAAGTATTGTGGAGCGCACTTTAGGGAGGTGGAAGCTATACTTTCGGGCTATTCACAAGTCCAGTGGTGGTCTTCTCTTTGTGCCACAAAAGTGCTGTGCTGTAATAACAGTAACAGCTATGTTGCACAGCATTGCAGTGTGGGCAAGAGTGCCCTTGGGCATCAGGGAGGAAGACAAGAGGTGGAGGAAGAGAATGAATATGGCATGAGACCTCATGATGAATATCCAAGGCATGTTCAATACATGGCTGTGTTTCATGCCATTGATACATTTTTTTGAGTTCCTTCTTTATTTTTCCCATCTTTAAAAAAACACTAGCCATTTCCCTGTTAAATAAAACATTTGTACTCTCCTTGCAATGTCCTTGCACAGCAGTATTGTTCATTACTTAATTTATTTGTGTTCACTCATGTCATTTTATTCTATAATGAATGAACATTTTATTTCAATAATGAATTATGTTTACTGAATAAAAAATGAATACAAATATACGTAAAAACATAATGAAAGTCACATTGAAGAGGAGTAAGTTTTACGTGCAATTGGCGGGTTGTCCAGCAGGTGACCTCATAACCTGTCTGCTTACGATGCACTATGAAGGTTTTCAAGTACTACTTAACTTATGAGGGTTTTGGGATACGGTCCACAAGTCTACGATGATTTGTGTGATCGTTTTAACGATCAACTTAAGCTTATGATGTTTTTGGGAAACACAGCCCTGTTAAGTATCATATAAGGTGTCAAGAGCGATGAGGTCGAGGACTCAAGTGCAGAGGAAATCAGGTTTTTTTTAATAACAAAACAAAACAAAGAACAAAAACCACCCCGAAGGGGAAAAACAAGCAGGCAGGCAGAAGACTGGAGCACAGTCAAACGTGAAACACTCACACGACATTAGACAACGGATCAGCACAGGACTGCAGACACAAGGAGACTATATAGGGAGACAAACGAGGGTAACGAGGGAGACACAGCTGGAGCCACTGAAACAATGATTAAGTAACAAGATGGGAGGGGACAGACAATCGACATGGGAGCACACGGCACCAACAAACAACAAGCCATGTGCTCAACACACAGAGACATCTGGTGGCCAACCTGGGCACACCAGCAGGACCGTGACATAACCCCCCCTTTAAGGAGCGGATCCCAGACGCTCCACAAACACTAAACAGAAAAATGTCTAGAAGGGAGGTGGGCCAGGCCCGTGGAGTGGAAGAGGGCCTGGAGCAATGGGCACACATGGGTGCCAGGGTGGGGCTGGCCCTGGAGTGGGCTCTGTGGGTTCCCAGACCAGAGTGGGGTCCAGGACCGGAGTGGACTGCATGGGCTCCCGGACCGGATTGGGCTCTGGAGCGGACTGCGTGGGCTCCCAGAACGGAGCGGGCTCTGGAGCGGACTGCGTCGGCTCCCGGAACGGAGCGGGCTCTGGAGCGGACTGCGTCGGCTCCCGGAACGGAGCGGGCTCTGGAGCGGACTGCGTGGGCTCCCGGAACGGTGCAGGCTCTGGAGCGGACTGCGTGGGCTCCCGGAACGGAGCGGATTGCGTGGGCTCCCGGACCGGAGCGGGCTCTGGAGCGGACTGCGTGGGCTCCCGGAACGGAGCAGACTGCGTGGGCTCCCGGAACGGAGCGGAATGCTTGGGCTCCCGGAACGGAGCGGATTGCATGGGCTCCCGGAACGGAGCGGATTGCATGGGCTCCCGGACCGGAGCGGGCTCTGGAGCGGACTGCGTGGGCTCCCGGAACGGAGCGGACTGCGTGGGCTCCCGGAACGGAGCGGACTGCGTGGGCTCCCGGAACGGAGCGGGCTCTGGAGCGGACTGCGTGGGCTCCCGGAACGGAGCGGGCTCTGGAGCGGACTCTGTCGGCTCCCGGAACGGAGCGGGCTCTGGAGCGGACTCTGTCGGCTCCCGGAACAGAGCGGGCTCTGGAGCGGACTCTGGCGGCTCCCGGAACGGAGCGGGCTCTGGAGCGGACTCTGTCGGCTCCCGGAACGGAGCGGGCTCTGGGGCGGACTCTATCTTGAAGGTTGAGCCGCTTAAACTCAGAGCTAGATTGATGTACCCCTCCAGTGAATCCTCGGGGTACCAATAAGGCATCCGGGACTTGAAGGGCTCGGCTAGGCCTCCCCAAAAAAACACCATGAGGCAGGCCTTCTCCGTAGCCGACTGGCGAGCCACTCCCACGAAGTCCCTGGCGTAATTTTCAATGGTCCGGTCTCCCTGGTGGACGTCGAGAATCTTACGCCCTGGACCCATGGTTGCCGGTTGCCCCCTCTGCTGAGTCCTCATCATGGCTGATCCGTTCTGTCAAGAACGATGAGGTCGAGGACTCAAGTGCAGAGGAAATCAGTTTTTTTTTAATAACAAAACAAAACAAAGAACAAAAACCACCCCGAAGGGGAAAAACAAGCAGGCAGGCAGAAGACTGGCGCACAGTCAAACGTGAAACACTCACACGACATTAGACAACGGATCAGCACAGGACTGCAGACACAAGGAGACTATATAGGGAGACAAACGAGGGTAACGAGGGAGACACAGCTGGAGCCACTGAAACAATGATTAAGTAACAAGATGGGAGGGGACAGACAATCGACATGGGAGCACACGGCACCAACAAACAACAAGCCATGTGCTCAACACACAGAGACATCTGGTGGCCAACCTGGGCACACCAGCAGAACCGTGACATAAGGTTTGTCATTATACTTGTATAGCCATCTCACAACCACAACATCAGAGTCAAGCACTCAGTGAAAGCGTGAAGCAGAAGGATAAACAGCAGTATGAATCTACTTTTTCAAACTTATCCCAAGGCAATGATCCAGACTGCACAGAATTTCACAAAAAAAAAACATCCAGTCACTCAAGTGAATCAAGTTTGATTCATTTAATGATTGTGTCAGACTCAAACCTTACATAACAGAGACTGTGGGTCCAGTGACAGTTCTGACAGGTGTAAAGGACACCAGACGTCTTTCAGTCATGATAAAACAGGAAATATCAGCTCAGGCACACTGGAAAAATGTGCCTGTGTTATGCCAAAAACTTACCTATACATGCATTATACGGCTGCATTAAACATGTTTTTATTATTATTCAGAGCATCGGCTATGCCTTTAAGAAAAGTGAAGTTCAAGTACAGCGATATTGATTCATGACAGTGCAGTTGATGTGTTGAAAGGATACAATGATGCTGTTAAACTAGACCACAAAAACAATAGAAACCAATCTTAGATTGTGTTGTTGCATTACTCCGTCGTGTCTCGTGCTTCATGGCCAGAAAGAAAAACAATGTGCACACGCTTCTAGCTCGACAGTTAAAAAGACTGTGACTAACAGCTCAGTGGCTTCAGACTCAAACATTTGAATATAAGGATGAAATGGACAACATGGTTTTTAATGCTTCTTGAAAGAAAAGAAAATAAATGCTTCTTTTGGTGCTTTTGTTTTTGACCACAGCTTTCCTCTGACCATGAACACAGGGAATGTAACTCATTTTAGTTAGTTAGTGGATCAGCTGGTACTCAATCAGAGCTGAACAAAGATAAATGATGCTTACGTCATTTAAAATGTGACTCATTAACCTAATGATCTGTACAGCTAATCTGAACAGAGTGTTCTTGCTAACAGGTCTTTAGGGGAACATAGACAGCTCTCTAGTGCTCACTACGCTCTACTGTCTTCCCTTGAGGTAGCTACTGTACTCGCTCAATGTACATCTTCATATATTGGCTTATTTTCTGCGCTTATAAAGACACATTTAGTAACATCTTTCAGATTTTTATATTTTATATCATTGCTGATTTTTAGAACATTGTAATTTAAAACTTGAGTGAACAAATCATTGCAGTATCATCATTGACCACAAGATGATGCACTCTGTCAAACTACAGGGATGGGAGCTCAGTGTAATAAATAAGGCAATGGAAATACATGATTAATAGTTGAATCACAAAAAACATGCTTTTTGCAGATGAATATTAGAGAGTAGAGGACGAGAAGAGCAGCAACCAATAAAACACACTCTTTATACAGACTGATGAATATTAAAGTTCATTACACCTGCATTATTCACCTGGAAACGATCATTCTGTCATCATTTACTCGCCCTCGTGTCGTTCCAAATAACTCAAGACTCAAATGAAGATACTTTGAGGAATGTATACGTGTTGTTTGTTTTAATACATTGGAAGCCAGTGGTCACCAAAACGGTTTGGTCTTCAAAATACCTTATTTTGTGTTTAGAAATATCCCCACCTGTGTATGTAAAGAGCATCGTTGCATCTGAATTTGATCATCAGTCCAGTCTAGTTTTTAATGGCCCCAATCTTTATTTAATTTTTTTATTTAACCTTTATTTAACCAGAAGAGACTCTCTGAGATTAAAAATCTTGTTTGCAAGAGTGTTCTGACCAAAATGGACAGCAATACATCAGTTTCATCACAAGATATTACAACACAAACAGACTAGAGACACAACAGTTACATGTCGTTGAGTCATTTTCCATTTGCCGAATAACTCTTTTGAAATAACAGCCTTTTTGTGAAGCTGCATTATATTAGGACATATTCATAAATCAGTCTGGTCTCAATTGGTTCAGATCAGGCTCAAATGCTTATGAAAATAAACTTGCTTGCGCTGCTGGTTTTTAATGTCAGGATTCAAAAGGACTTAATAAGCATCAAATGGGAGTAAAAAGGAAACAGCAACATGCAATATGTGGTCAGTTTGCCATGTATGTGTGCTAATGTGAATCTATGTGTGTTTATGAGTGAGAGGAACAGATCTAGGGGCTTTGCTTTTGTTTTTGTCCTTTGCAAATATGCTTTTAGATTCAACCGCTGCAACATGACATGGGTAATTGCTGTTGTTTATTGGCTGTAGTAATGGCTGCGTTTACACTG
This sequence comes from Schizopygopsis malacanthus, assembly GCA_027474115.1. Lineage (NCBI taxonomy): Eukaryota > Metazoa > Chordata > Actinopteri > Cypriniformes > Cyprinidae > Schizopygopsis > Schizopygopsis malacanthus. The sequence continues at coordinate 27,516,117 of CM049872.1, forward strand.
TGTCCTTGTGTAGTCCAAAGTGCTTCATAATTGGAGCTCTTTGACAACACGACACAATCCAAGCGGCACTGTCAGCACACGACCGCTCTCCATACTCTACAACTCACAATCATCTCTACTCTTCACGGCCAGCTTATGATTCTTCAGACACAAACCTTCAGCAGATATACTTTTTGTGTATATAACGATGACTCAATCACTGGATTTAGCAGTGAAGACGACAATTAATTCAAATGAAACAAAAACAATTACACAGATCAGGAAAGCATAACTGTATATGTTGCCCAGAGTAAGACAGTCATTCATGCATGTCTGAACATACTGGAAAAAAGTATAATATAAATGTAAAATGTAATTCAATTCAGTTAGTTACATCTTTTATCACAATATAACAAATAATTAAACATAGCGGCGAATTTGAAATAATTTATCCACTTAGTTTGAGCTGATAATGCTATTACTGCCATACCTACTGTTAAGAAACCAAAATACAGTCATGGCCAAAATTATAGGCAATCTTGAGATTCTGTCAGATAATTCAACACTTCTCTCAGAAAATTGTTCCAATTGCAAATGTTTAGGTTTTCACGTGCTTATTGTTATTCTTTGCACCCCAACAACACACACACAGACTCAAACCTTCAAGACTCACACACACACACACACACACACACACACACACACACACACACACACACACACACACACACACACACACACACACACACACACACGTGTTGGTTTTTATGGTTTACGGGGACTCTCCATAGGCGTAATGGTTTTTATACTGTACAAGCTGTATGTGCTATTGCCCTACACCTACCCTACACCTAAACTTAGCCCTCACAGGAGACGGTGCATTTCTATTTCCCCTCAAAAAAACTCACTCTGTATGATTTATAAGCATTTTAAATTATGGGGACACTGAAAATGTCCTCATAAATCACCTTCTCCTTGTAATACCTATGTCATACCCATGTTATTATACAAATTTGTGTCCTCATAAACCACATAAACATGCCCACACACACACACACACACACACACACACACACACACACACACACAAACTGAGAAGAAAAGTCAATCTTGATCAGATTTCACACAGAACTCAAAAAATGGAAATATTTTTTTCAAAATTTTTAGAAATTATTGCTTTTCAAGCATGTTGTTACGGATCCGACCAGACAAGAGGCAAGCGTATCCATTTGCAATGCTTTTATTCAGGGGCGTGGTCACAAAAAAGCAAGGTACATGCAATGGCAAACAGGTACAACGCAGGCAAGACAAAGAATAATCCTAGGGCGAGCGTGGGTCTTCGATCAGCGAATAATATCCAACAGGGCAAGGCAGAGAGATAATCCAGGTACACGAGCAATAGTCGAAGCGAGGTGCAAACAGAGTCTGAAAAAGCAGACAAAGGCTTAATCCAAGATAAACAGGCAGGAAACAAGGCAACACGAAATGACTAAACTCAGACTAGAACTAAAAACTAGGCTCCGCAAGGCAGTGATAAACACTAGAACAATACACGGCCATCTAAACAGGATCTAAACATGATCAGTGTATTCACCTGTGTATGTGCAATCAGCTGTGTGTGTGTCGTCAGTGCAATGGATGATGGGAACTGTAGTCCGAAGTGACGTGCAACAGTATGTGTGGTGTGAGAGTCAATGTTAAGAGAAAATGACATCTGGTGGTGAGTAAACAGTGAATGGACAGGATTCGTGACATATGTGATGCTCCCGTAATTTGTATTTAGACACACCTGTGGCAAGTAACAGGTGTGGGCAATATAGTAATCACACTTGCAATGGAGACAAGTAGACTCACACTGAGCATAGAGAAATGTAAAGAGTTGTCTGTGGATTTGAGAGAAAAATATGTGGCAAAACATGGACAAACTCAAGGCTAGAAGTCCATCTCCATGATCTTAATGTTCCTCTGTTTGCTGTGTTTAATATCACCAAGAGGTTTACAGCCCATGACACTGTAGCTGACCTCCCTGGACGTGGACAGAAGCTAAATTAATGACAAATTACAACAAAGGATTGTTTGAATGGTGGATAAAGAACCTCGATTAACTTCCAAACAAATCCAAGCTGATCTGCAGACACAGGGCACAACTATGTCAGCTCGCACTATCCATCGCCTTCTGAATGAAAAGGGACGCTATGGTAGGAGACCCAAGAGGACACCATTGCTGACACAAATGCAAAAAAGCAAGACTGGAGTTTGCCAAAACGTATGTGACAAAACCACAATCCTTCGGAGAAAACGTATTGTGGACAGATGAGACAAAAAAAAATAGCTTTTTGGTAAAGAACATCATGGCACTGTTTACAGAAAAAAAAGGACTTCAAAGAAAAGTACACAGTCCCTACAGTCAAACATGGTGGAGGTTCAAAGATGATTTGGGGTTGCTTTGTTGCTTCTGGCACTGGATGTCTTGACCGTGTGAACAGTATCATGAAATCTACTGATTACCAAATAATTTTGGGGTGCAACGTTGTGGCCACTTTCAAAAAGCTGCGGACTCCACCATAGGTCATTGGTCTTCCAGCAGGACAATGACCCGAAACACACTTCAAAAAGCACTCTGAAACGGCTACAAACAAAGCGCTGGTGAGTTCTGAAATGAGTCCAGATCTGAATCCCACAGAACACCTGTGTGTGGTCCAACATTCCAGTAGAGAGCTATAAGAAACTCATTCATGGTTACAGGAACCGACTGATTTCAGTATTTTTTTTCCAAAGGGAAAGGGAAAATATTTTTTGCCAAATATTAATTTATGGGTTCCAATAATTTGGTTCGGTGCATTTTTTTGGGTTCTGTGTGGAATTGTATCAGATTTGACTTTTCTTCTGTTTTTTTTTGTGTTGTTCCAATGCAAAAAATAAATAAACATGTTAATACCAAAACATTTTCAAAAAAATGCAGGGTTGCATTTTCTAATCGAAATTACAAGGGTTCCAATATTTTTGGCCATGATTGTATATGGAAATATACTGATTAAATAATACATTTACATATAGTGCTTATATTTTTATATACTGTAATATATTCAATATTTCATGTATATGGATACATACATAAAAACACATTTGTTATATATATATTGTATGATTTTTATATTGTGGTGTTAATGTGTGATGTGTTTTTTTAAGTATTAATGTGTACATATCCATGTCACCAACGTCAAAGACAAATTTCCACTCTGTGACAATATACGGACAATAAAGTTTAACTTAACTTATAATACATGTATAGCAATGAAGACAAGAGATAATGTTTGGGTTTACATAAAACTGAACAAATATGATCACACTTTATTGTTTGCATAGGTACACATTTGATATAGGAAAATACATGAACAATGTTCAGAAAACATAAAAACTTTTTGAATGTTTTAAAATTTGATGTGTTGTTAAAGTCATGGCAACACGGTGGGAGGAAAATTATGTTTGAAATTCATAAAAGTTGTTATATTACAATATCGATGTCATTATATTGTCACAAATTTTACAGTAGGCCTATTTGTAAAGTGACAGCTCATTTTATTATTAATTAATTAATGTATTGGAATATATTAACACAATATATTATTTAGTATATTTTCAATCTACAATAATTGCTCTAACAAATTGATTGCTATTATATATTTAAACATATTTATTTTGTGTGTAAGGGTGAGGACTTTGTCAGTTTTCCATGTTTCATGTCATTTCACTCTATTCAGTAATAGTCCAGCAACAAGGAGTTTCATGCTGAAATTAAAATAATGTGCTCTTGAGCTTCTAGCTGCTATAAAACTATTTTATTCAATGTATCGTCTGAAAATGTAAAGCCAGATGCCATGTGATTAACTGCTGTATTTACCTTTATTTAACAAGCCTTCGGTTACAGTATCAGCAAGCCTTCGGTGATGCCAGTACACCGTGACAGCAGCAGAGCATCAGCACTGTAGACGTCAGCTACAGTATATAAACCTGCGATTTCTCCTCGCTCTACAACTTCATAAAGAACATTAACAATGACATAATACAAATGATTCAGTATGATCCTGGTGGTGGTGTCTCACTTGAATATGATCACGGATAAACTGGAGTGTCTTATAAAGTGATAACACTGAGTTTTAGGAGTGTGTGTTTGTGAGTATAAGTGTGTGTCTTCATTCATTAACAAACTCCTAATTCATCAAGATCGTTATTATGATTCATAAATAACCCAGAAGGTTGTTGTGAATGTGGTTGGGAACAGATATGTCGTTTGCATCATACAAAGTTGTTTAAATGAATTGAAAAGCCTAAGAAGATTTTGCAAATATAAACTGAAAGTTCATATATCGTTTTCTAATTAGTCCAATGGACTTTCAGTCATTTTTGAGTTGAATACATTTCTTGATTTAAATCAGTGGTGCATCAGTATTATGAATGGATCTGATGGATTTAGTGATGTTAATTGATTTGTTTTTCTCTAAAATATATATACTGTTTAATCAAATGACACAAATCAAACTGATAAGATCATAATTTCAGAAAATGTAGAAAATATGAAAATTATCTTCAGGTAAATGAATTATCGGTCCCTCATTTATCAACATCCTGCTCATTTTCAAGTGATAATACATGTTTTGTGTTATAATCACTAAAGCTGAAGTGCTGTAAGTATGTATAAGACTTGCTTCAGCCGTTCTGTACTGAGTTCAGCAGGTGCTGTACGCGTGATGCTGTGTTCCAGCTCTGGTGTTGATGTGCTCCAGATGGCCACATTTGTGCCAATTTGTCTGCTAAGCGTCAGCAGCTGCTGATCAGCTTCAATCAATGACGGTTAGTGTGTCATTTGCACGTCTAAATCAGCTCATTTATTTGCCTAATATGAAGTTTTGCCTGTTTGACAGCGCTGAAGCGATCAGATTTGCCCATCTGTCCTCAGGTGTGCGTCTGCGCCGGGAAATCTACCTTAGATTGAAACCCTCGCACGTAATCAACAAGCAGCATTCAGGAACACACAAGTCATCTCGAGAAAGGCCGAAACAATTATTTACCTATAAGGTCACCGAGGCCTCTGCTTTTCCTTTATTAAGTGCTGGATGATTTGTTTTGTAATAATCCAACCTTTCCGTCTGATGGTTTATTGACTGCCAAAACGTCTCAGAAAATATGCCAGACAGAAAAATGGAAACTGGCAGTGTTTCTCAACAATCAGCGTACAGACTCCTTGTCTCGGGTTTGTGAAGGCGATTGAGTTTCCCATGAAACAGCTTGTTCAATTTCTGCAGTGGTTTAACAGTACAGCTACTCCAGAACAAATACTCAACAATGTGTCTTATTCACTAAACACCTGCATTTAACAGTATGTACATGAATTTGCCACAGTGAACATGATTCACACTTTTCAATTCTTTTTATTTTTTTGTAGATGAAAAAATTGGGGGGGGCAAAATGTGTTAAAATCAGAGTTTATATTTGCTTTATTGGTGAAATATGTGATTAGTGACCAACTATGGTGATGTCCATCTTTAAAAATGATGAGTTTAATAATTATAAATAAAACATATTACATAATATAACATTCAAATAAAAATGAAAATGGTCCTATTTTTAAATTTGCTCTATTATATTTTGAGGTTTTGTGTTGATTATATCAGCATAATAATTTTAGTGAAAACTTAATGATATATCAACTGAATTAAATGTCACAAGTTCATCAGCTTCTGTCACAAGACCAGTCACCTCAGTACACTACATTTCCCAGAATCCTCCCTGGCTTACACCTGCTCACAGTCCACAATCACCGCACCTGTCTGCCATTAGCTTCATCAGTGGGTCTTTATAAGCCAGCACCAAGCACTCACACATCGAGTGTGTTTACATGCACCCGCTTAATGTGAATTTGGCAATAGTGCGATTACATTTTACATCATGTAAACGCAATACTTTGATCTAAATAATGTGATTAAGCTCATAATCACAGCAAGCATAATCGTATTGACATAGCTGATTTTAATTGCAATATACAGGCATGTAAACACCTTAATCGCAGTATTGCTGCTCTGACCAAAGTGTGCATGTGCTCGTGATGTACACGACACACACCTGCAATAATACACCTGCTTTGCTCGTGCTCATCGTCAGTTCTCTTTTCACAGTAGTTTAGTTAGCGTACTGTAACTGAATCACTCGGGATATTGGTTTATTTTGAGTCTGAGGAGTGTCAGGCACATTAAAAAACATGTATAATAACTTAAGAAATGTGTGGATCATTGTTTTCTATAGACGCGAACCGTTTTAAACGATTCAGTCCGATTTGGTGAACTGGTTCAACGGGTTCGCTAAGAAGAACCGGTTAACTTGAATGATTAATTCACGAACCAGACATCACTGATGCGCAGATAAGAAACGATGGCGGGGAAGAAAGCATCGCATTTCTGGGGAACCAAGGAAACGGAGTTTAAATCAATTAAAACAGTGGCCATGTTACACACCGACTCTTTCTGAGTCTATCATTTGTGCTGTGCAGTGGTGTATGTGAATAATGGCAGTAAAAAATAACCCAGATTCTCAGCGAATAAAAGAAATTGCATGTAAATGGGAGTGAAGAACTTTGCTCTTGTCATATAAACATCATAATCCGAAGTAAATAAACTGCATGTAAACATAGTCGTTGTCTGGTCTTGTCTATGCCCAAGGCAAGTTCAACTCACCCTTGGTTCTCACCTCAGATCTTACCTGGACTCCGTGCCAGTTTGCTGTCTTAATGGCCTTCCCATCAGCTTTGTTTATTCTGCATAGAGAGGAATGAAACCTTTCTATCACTCAGTCTACAGCTAAGTTCCAGGTCCATTCAAGATCCTGCCATCTTGCATCGCTGCTCACCTGTTTAACAAAGAACATTGTTGCACTTACCTGAAGTCTCTACCTGACTCACCTGCACCGTTTCATCAGCGCTCCTTCACTGAACCTATACAAGAGAGAAAGATACTGTTAACTGACAAGTTAAGTCAACTCTCAGTTGCTTTACTGTTGTCCGAAATATTCTTCACTCTGCTTTAAGCTGTCAATAAAAGACCACAAACTTACCTGTCTGTCTCCCAGAGATCATCCTCAGTATCGTAACAATGAATGTTTAAGTGGAGATTTTTCTAAACAGATACAGGTGTATTTGAGTGAATTGCTGTGCAGCAGCAGCCAATCGTCACAGCATGATATCTGCTGAAAAGACTGGCTTAGTTTCCATGTGAAGACAGGCAGGTTTATGCTGGTTACAGCTGGTTTAACTGCTGGAGCCCGTTTCAGAAAGAAGGTTAAGTGAAAACTCTGAGTATGTTAACCCTGAAAAGAGGGAAACTCTGGGTTTTCCGTTTCAAAATGGGAGGTTTGTCGAACCGGGAAAGCAGGGAAAGTCAAGCCCGTTTCTGAAAGAGAGGTAATTTATACTCCGAGTCAGGTAACTTAGTTTGTGAACCTAACCTGGTCGGGAGAAGGTTTTATTCACTTAACCCAGAGTTTATTTCCGTCTTCTCCCCCTTTTTAAAGTGTAAGCGATGTTTTAATACCTCATTCATTCATTCATGCTGCAGAATTGCTTTTCTTACTATTTTTGTCTTATTGTAAGTACAAATATTTTAAAATTATTAAGTTAAGACGCATTTTCTATAGATAAAAAATTATCCAGATGTTTAGTCTTGTTATAATATAAAATTGTTCTCCATAGGGTAAGACAAATAATCTTAATGCAAATGGAAAAGAATTATAGGCTATTTTTTTTTTATTACCGTATTGCCAGATAATAATAATAATAATAAAAAATAACTTAAATTCGTTTTTTTCCCTTCAAGGAAACAACACTAAATACCTTTTATATTATTGATTTTATTAATAGTTGTTTACACTGTATCCATGTGCATATTTATTTGAGCAGTACCATTTTAAATCTTAATTCTCTTCAAAACATCGAGATGCAGAGCACATTTATAAGTCCTGTATGCAGATTTTAAGGAAAGTGTGCATCGCTCTAACACTCATTCTGAGAATTATAATTTTCTTTTTCTGGGCACAAATCTGTCAAAGAGGAGTATCACAGGACTGTAGGTCAGTGGTGTAAAAACCGGTTTAAATGAGGCGAATCTGATAAATGACGTTCGCTTGATAACATCTTTCTGTGACCTCTGGAAGTAACCCAATAATCAGAATTTCCCTCAGGATTTCCAGTGTGGTTGGATGCACTGATGACACGCATATCTCCAACATCACACCTTCTGAAAATGAATCAGATTAATGTATTGGATGAAAGGATGCCAGACTTGTTGAGCTACGAGATGCTGTAACCACAGCTGTTAAGTCAACACAACACAATTTTGTTTCACATCTTTATTTTCTGATACAAAAGTAAAACTTTTTTATTTTAGATTTTAGATTTCTTCCGATACTTGACCATCTCCTCTTCATCTGTCAGTGGTGCTGGTGCAGGTTCTCCGTCTGTCTTCTTGCTGTCAACAAGTCAGTAGTTAATTTTATTACTCTAATTAAGAAATGTAACAGGTTGGATTAGATCATATTTAATTATGTGAAAAGAGTGTTAGTCTGTGGAAAAAGCTACAGCGCATTGAATGCATTTGAGCGCATCTAGACTAAATTTAACCTACACATGAACCTTTCATGCTTAAAGCTTTACCTTCATTGAATTGTGTTTTTATACTTAATTTGTAGCTCCTGCCAAGTTCTTGATTCTTTTTTCTGACTTTTCCTTTTTTTGGGCCATGGGATACCATTTAAATGAATATCAGTTCAATAATTTACAGTTTTCAACCTCTGATATGATAACAGGTTAAGTTATTGACAGTTATAAAGAATTAAAGTTACGCATCGACGTCTTTTTGGCAGGAACTGTTGCCATGGTGAACCGTAATTTCAGCGCTCCGCTGATCATGACTTTTCATAGACGTGGTGTGCGCGCTTTACTCAGTCAACCTACTTAGTGTTGAGTAAACTAACACAATTGAGCTGTTCTGTAACCGAAGACTCAGAGTTACCCATCTCAGAGTAAGTCAACTCAGAATTCAAGTTTAAACTCAGAGTTAGTTGAACCTCCTTATTGAAACGGGCCCCTGATGATCAAAACTGTTTATTTCTGGTGATGTTGATAATTTACCTGGAAATATAGATTGCTTTGTGCAACACCATAATGAGCAAGAACACTTACTGCCAAAGCATGTGCAGATCAAAATGTTCTCTAACCAAACCAATTTAAGGGAAACAATTTAACTGATGTTCAAAAAAAACAAAAAAAAAACAGATGTAATACAGATAAACAAATGATAAAGCTTGGTTATTGAATATTAGATTTCTTTCAACGAAAGTGCTTTTTGTAAATGATATGATCACTGATCATAGACTAGATGTACTCTGTTTGACAGAAACCTGGCTAAAACCAGATGATTACATTACTTTAAACGAGTCTACCCCCAAGATTACTGTTATAAGGTTTTACTACAGTTTATAGCAACATCTTCAGTATTTATCAGAGGTCGGGTTTCAAGTATAATTCGTTTTAAGTAATGGTGCTTCATTTAATGTTATCCAGAGAAACAAGTGTTAATGATCAATCCCCTGTGATGTTTGTACTGACTACTATAGTATAAAGGACACCAGGACACCATACAGACTTTATTAAATACTTTGGTGATTTTCGATCTATCTGAGTTAGTGCTGGCTGCAGATAAAGTCCTAATTATTGGTGATTTTAATATCCTTCTTGATAATGAAAAATATTAAATGGGATCGGTATTTATAGACATTCTGAACTCTATCGGGGTTAAACAACACATGTCAGGCCATACTCATTGTCAAAATTATACTCTAGACTTAATACTATCACATCAAATAGATTTTAATGGCATTGAAATTCTGCAGCAGAGTGACGATATCTCAGATCATTATCTAATCTTATGTGTACTCCATATAACTAAAGCTGCAAATTCAACTGCTTGTTACAAATACGGAAGAATCATAATTTATACCTCAAAAGACTGCTTTGTAAATAATCTTCCTGATTTATCGCAACTCTTCAGCATATCCAATAGCTCAGAACAACTTGATAATGAAACAGAAACTTGGACTCCTTATGTTAAAGCACTTTAGATACAACCTTTGCGCTTAAGCAAGATTAAGGAAAACAGTCACTATGTAAAGAAAATCTGTTGTTCGACCTATTCTTACGGAAACAAGTCTTGATCCTTCTTTGCCTCAAAATCATAGGCCTATTTCTAAGCTACATTATATGGCTAAGGTCCCGGAAAAAGTATATGTTAATCAACTTCCAGCTGTTTTAGAGGGGTATAATGTGTTTGACAAATTCCAGTCTGGTTGTCGTCGTCTGCACTCTACTGAAACTGCTCTTCTTAGTCTTTAATGACTTGTTCTGTTCGTGTTTTATTAGATCTCACTACTGCTTTTGATACTATGGATCACTGTATATTAGTTAAGAGGCTCAGACAGTATGTTGGTATCTCTGGAACAGCTTTGAAATGGTCCTTCTCTTACTTATCAGATAGATCTTTTTCAGTTAAAGCTCAAAATAATGCTTTATCAACAGCATATCTCTGCTTTGGGGTTCCCCAGGGTTCTGTTTTGGCCCCGCTGCTCTTTGCTTTGTATTGTTTTACCGCTGGGGCAACTGATAAGTACTTTTCAAGGTATATGCTATAATTGCTAAGCAGATGATGTTCAACTTTATATCTCTTTTAAGCTCCATGGAATTACGAAATTATCTCTTTTAAATTGTATAAATACTATAAAAGTCTGGATGGCTAACAATTACCTGCAGTTCAAAAAAAAAAAAAAAAAAAAAAGAAGTACTTATATCTGCTCCTGCTGGTTTTCTTCCTAAAGTGATGGAACGTTTTGGCCCCTATTACATTCTGTCTTCCCACCGTAATTTAAGTGTTCATATTGGTCAAGTTTTGAGCCTTAATCAACATATAACATTTTTGGTTCGAAATTGTTTCTGTCAGTTGAGAAACACTGCGAAATTAAGGACATTTGTGTCAATAGAGATGATTCTACATGCTTTTATTTCCTCCCACCTTGATTACTGTAATTCTCTTTTAACGTGTCTTAGTAATTAATCCTTGAAATGATTACAAGTGGTCCAAAATGCTTCTGCTAAGCTTTTAACTAAGTCGTCAAAGACATCTCAAGTCACACCAATTTTGATTACTTTATATTGGCTACCAGTCAAATTTATAATTCAATTTAAAATTCTTGTCTTGGTATTTAGAGCATTGCATGGCCAAGCTCCTGATCATTTAAAAATGTCCGCATATTCCACAGATCTGAGATTCAAGGGAAGAACATTCCACAACATGGGAGCACCTATACCACAAAGGCACAGTCACCATTTGTTTTTAATCTGAAGTAAGGTACAACTAGTAGGATCTGTTTTGAGGATTCCTGCTGGAATTATAAGGTTGCAATAACTCATTTTAAAAAGCAGTTAGAAAATTACTTTGTTAAACTTGCCTTCTTTTAAGTTGTTTGCTATGTAGTTTTTTTTAATTAATTGTTGTATGTTTTTGTAATATTTCTCCATCTTGGATGTAAAGCACCTTGTGATGCATGCTCTAGAAAGGTGCTATAGAAATAAAGTACTTACTTAATTACCGTGGTATAACGAGCACACTCGCGCCCTAAAGAGAGCAGCCAGAAAAATGGAGTGCAGCTGGAGGAAAACAAAACTTAGAGGTATGTCGTACTGCATAGCGTAAAAATACTTTATCTTACAAAAAAGCCTTAAAGAGGTCATAAGATGCCCATTTTTCATAAGAAGATATGAATCTTTAGGGTCTTAATGACAAGTCTATACCATAACTTTCCAAAAATGGTAGTGTAAAACAACACCCTTTTTACCCAAGGAATGTCAAAAACAGCTCTGATCATAGTGAACCATTTCGTTGCATGACCCTTTAAATGCTAACGAGCTCTGCTCACCCCCATCTTCCATGGGATGACGAGCCGTTCTCTGAGAGACTGTTCTTTGAGAAACTGGCTAACTAGCACATTATTAAGAAAGGCCATTTGCAAAGATGCATTAAAAAAAACACTGTATAATCCCTTCTTCTGTAGGTAAAGCTGGATCCCGAATGATTTGCGCGAACATAGACGCATTTAGGTAAGATCGGGGGTGAATTCCCTTCAAAAACAAAAGTAATCCACTACGTCTTTAGTGGCTCAGATGTTGGTAGTAAATGACGATTGCTATGTTCATTATTACATCCAACAAAAGCACACCTCAATCGCTTAGGAGACATTGTTGACTACACCAGCTCTGGCACCGAAACAATAGCGGACTGATGACAGCTCACTCAGGTCGGGTCTGTGATTAAACGACAGTGTCAATCAACAATCGTGGGAGGGGCCTGTGCAGAACTATGTAATTCTGCCAATAGTCTGATAACTTGATATGGGAAAGAGGTTTGGATTTATCGTGATTAAACAACAACAACAAAAACACTGGGTGGATCATTGTATAGTGTTGTGTAAACACTGCCACAACACATTTTAGCTCAAACAACCTGTAAAAGTAAATTAAGTATCCAATGACCCCTTTAAGAATGGCTAGATCTGATTACTTTTCGTCTCTTTTAGAAGAAAACAAACACAAAGTAGTTTATTCAAGACACTGGCTAAATTAACAAAAAAATATAACATCAGCAGGTGCAGACATTTCCCAACCAGTGTTGGGGGTAACGCATTAAAAGTAACGTGAGTTACGTAATCAGATTACGTTTTCAAGTAACTAGTAAAGTAACGCATTTTAATTTACAAGGAAATATCGGAGTTACTTTTTTCAAATAAGTAACTCTAGTTACTTTGTTTCCCATGCATTGACTGACAGCTGTCATGGTCATGTTGAGAGAAATCGGGAGTAAGTGCAGAGGTTGGGTGCGCTGTGTGAACATGTTACTGTAGTTCAAGACTAAATATGAAAATGTATTTACTCACCTCACTGCACAAAAACAGATTCAGTATTCCTCCAAAATGAATAAAAACCTTCCAATGCAAACTCAGAATATAATACAAACCCGCAATAATTGGACACGTTAAAGGTGCCATAGAATGCATTGATACAATATTTTTGAATTGTTCTCTGATATCTACATAGAAGGTATGTGGCTTAGGTTAGATTCTCCAGAAATTGTTTTACATGTCCATTTGAAGAGCTCTTTTCCAAAACGCTATAAATCCATTTTAATAGTTTTCAGGAAAATGACTTTTTTTTTATCTAGACCCATACATTTTGTTAATATTCAATTTATCCTGTTAAAATGGTCTGTTGGCTCAGTCTGAACATGTTAAACAATGATTGTTAAATGAAACAACAATATTGTCGATTATAAAAACTGTCATGTCGCAGTTGGTGTTATGTTCTGATTTGTCTATATTCAGTGGTCTTTTGCTTGCAAGATATATACATAAGAAGGAGGAACCAATGTTGTTTGAGGCTCTTAGTATTCAACAATGCCAAGGTGAAAGCAGCTTACCATTAAATAAGACAAATATAATTCATGTATTTAATCCCATTTTCCCAACCAATATCTTTATACTGACATTTTGATGATCATACTAATGACACATTTGTGTTTCATTTTTGTTATTGAATAGTGTTGAACTTTCTTCTCCTGCATCATCTTTTTTTTCAAAACGCTACAAATCCATCCTTTTTTTTTAATGTTGGTTTATGTCAAAAAAAAAAAAAAGAACATGCAACATATGATATCAGGGACTCATACTATAAACCGGTCGCACCAGCCTTGTGTTGATGTAACCTCCCGGGGTCTGCACCATCACACCGAGCGGGTCTCGAACCCAGGTTTCCGGTCCGGGAGGCGGGCGCTCTAACAAGGAACGCCAAAGGCTACAGCCTCTAGAGTCAGTCGCTAGAGCGCCTGTTTTTGAGGTCAGGAGAGTGAGGTTTACACACCGCCTTTACTGGCATACACATCTGTTACACTGACATCCCACAGTGGGTATTAACGCGCATCCTGAGTGACGAACCACCTGAGTGAGTGCATATCGCATTTAGGCTAAAAACAGGTTCGGCGCTTATAGCGGTTTGGAAAGGAACTTCATCTTGCAGTACATTTTAAACAAGGAAATATAGCGATTTGGCATGAAACATTGATGGAGCAGTGAATAGGTTCAGTACACAGCAAAATGGCATGACGAACTCGTTTTTTTTTTATTTGGCGTTTATCGCGTTTTGGAAAAGAGCTCTTCATTTACAACCCTAGGATCTGTCCCTAGAATGAAATGGTATGATATTACTGTTATTTGGAAGGGTCATGAATAATAATGTTGAGCTCTGCTCTGATTGGCTGTTTCACAGTGCGGCTCAATGTTGAGCTTTGCTCCGATTGGCTGTTTCACAGTGCAGCTCAATGTTGAGCTCTGCTCTGATTGGCTGTTTCACAGTGAGGCTCAATGTTGATCTCTGCTCTGATTGGCTGTTTCACAGTGAGGCTCAATGTTGAGCTCTGCTCTGATTGGCTGTTTCACAGTGAGGCTCAATGTTGAGCTCTGCTCTGATTGGCTGTTTCACAGTGAGGCTCAATGTTGAGCTCTGCTCTGATTGGCTGTTTCACAGTGAGGCTCAATGTTGAGCTTTGCTCTGATTGGCTGTTTCACAGTGCGGCTCAATGTTGAGCTCTGCTCTGATTGGCTGTTTCACAGTGCTGCTCAATGTTGAGCTTTGCTCTGATTGGCTGTTTCACAGTGCGGCTCAATGTTGAGCTTTGCTCTGATTGGCTGTTTCACAGTGAGGCTCAATGTTGAGCTTTGCTCTGATTGGCTGTTTCACAGTGCGGCTCAATGTTGAGCTCTGCTCTGATTGGCTGTTTCACAGTGAGGCTCAATGTTGAGCTTTGCTCTGATTGGCTGTTTCACAGTGCGGCTCAATGTTGAGCTTTGCTCTGATTGGCTGTTTCACAGTGTGGCTCAATGTTGACCTTTGCTCTGATTGGCTGTTTCACAATGCTGCTCATTTAAGGAAATCAGCAGGAAGGAAACACCGGTAGAATATATATTTCAATACTTTCTCCAGTTATATTGTCCGGTAATTATACTGTAAATAAAATGCGGGGTATTAAATCTGCTTTCGAATGCACGATTACTTTTTACTTTCACTTTCGAGATTTGCAATCACACGTGCTCTGTGTAAACTACAGCGGCAGTATTTACCACACATTTGACAAGATCTGAGGATCTGTAAATCATTCGCCATCATCCTCAGTCATCTCTCCTTACTCTGTTTATGTAGTAGGTGAAATCTTTTGTAGTGTAATCCCAATTGTAAGTCGCTTTGGATAAAAGCGTCTGCTAAATGACTAAATGTAAATGTAATGTAACTGGCTACCTCTAGTAAGAAGCTAACCATGTCCCGTAAGTGTCTCGCATTATTTTATTAGAATGCGTTATTTGTTTTCTGTGCCTTTCTGAATACAGAAACCAACCCATCGCTGCACTTCACATCCCCTGCACAGCCTGGAACAGTACCTTCATTTCCATGATCTGCCATTTTCGCTATTACCCTCGCTTGTTTCTTCACAACATCTGCAGAGCTTCTGATGATTCGGATGTGCAGGTTCACCTGGCGCCTGGCATAGAACATGGGCGGGTTTATGCAGATGTTGGGGGCGTGACTATTAGAGATCCCAACTGTCATGTCGCAGTTGGTGTTATGTTCTGATTTGTCAATATTCAGTGGTCTTTTGCTTGCAAGATATATACATAAGGAGGAACCAATGGTGTTTGAGGCTCTTAGTATTCAACAATGCCAAGGTGAAAGCAGTTTTCCATTCGATGGCACCTTTAAATAAGACAAATATAATTCATGTATTTAATCCCATTTTCCCAACCAATATCTTTATACTGACATTTTGATGATCATACTGATGCCACATTTGTGTTTCATTTTTGTTATTGAATAGTGTTGAACTTTCTTCTCCTGCTTCATATTCTTCATGCAATTTGTTGAGCTGTGTCCTCTACTGTACAGACATGAATTTACATGTTGTGTATAAATGTGCTATATAAATAAATAAAACAAACAAACATGTCCACTGTTACACTTTGTTGTGAAAGGGCTTTTACATTTGCATTAAAAACAAAAAAACAAGCCCTGCCCAGACTTACAATGTAACGCAACACATTATTTTCTATAAAAAGTAACGAAGTAACGTAACTAGTTATTTTTTTAGGGAGTAACACAATACTGTAATGCATTACTTTTAAAAGTAACTTTCCTCAACATTGTTCCCAACAGCACAGTAGTAGTTACTTTATGAACTACTTTACTTCCAAGATCGATACTATTAGAGATCAAACTATAACCATGCAGCTGTCAGCCACAGTATCACATCAGATGATAAGTGCACGATAGATCCCCTGAGGAACAATTACACTCATTCTCTACTATAGGAGAGGAAGAATTGTATAAACGTGTTAAATCATCTAAACCAAAAACATGCATGTTAGTCCCCATTAAGCGTTTCCAGAAGTCATAGATCATCTACTGAATATTATTAATTAATCATTTGTCATTAGAATATGTCCCAAAAATCTTTAAACTGGCTGCTTTAAGGTTTGGTGAAGATAAAAGCTGCATGTTTGTAGGAAACAAATACATCAAAACATTTTTAACTTCAAACTGTTGCTCCAGGCTAAAATATGCTCCATAATAGCACTTGTCTGATCTGAATCATGAAAGAAATCTGCACAGATCAAGCAGCATTTACAAACCAAAACTGCTCTAAATAAATATGTGGCTGGATTTTGATGTGAGAAACAACAGGAGATTGACTTTTTTCATTGAAGGAAGCGTTATTATTGATTATGGACTCGTGTTTTAGCCGGAAACAATGTTTTAAAGTTAAAAGCATCTTAAAGATTAATTTGTTTCATCTTTTGTCTTCTCCAGATGTTAACTGATGGACTGGAGTGCTGTGGATTATTGTGATGTTTTTATCAGACTCTCATTCTGACGGCACCCATTCCATCCATTGATGAGACACTGATGCAAAGACACATTTCTACAAACCTGATGAAGAAACAAACTCATCCTGATCTCGGATGAGCTGAGGGGTGAGCACATTCACAGCACATTTTCCTTTTTGGATGAACTATTAATTTTAATATGGAGATAAAAAAAATTGTTTGAACTTTGTGACCAGTATTGACTATATTCTCGGTTCAATACAAGTTAAACATTATTGACAGCATCTGTGACATGCTGTTGATTACCAAGAACAGAAACAAGCAAAAATAATGTTGAAAGTAATGATCTTTTAATAGAAGTCTATGGGGCAAGACACAGAGTTTTCCTCAAGACCCTGAAAAGCTGGTAAACCTGGCAATGTTTGCATGAAATTACTTCCGTGTCTGTTTGCATGTTTATTACAGACTGATTGAAATTATTTTCTGTGGTCATTCACACAGACGCTGTTGGCAGAAAAGGTTTTGAATTTGTTATATTGTTTCACAACATATGAGACCAAAGTGTTTGAGGTGATTGTTTTTTATTATAATTTTTTTACAGATATCGTTTCATGATAAACTAATTGGCAAACATAGCATGTTAATGAATGAAGAACAGCCTGAGCAGAAGATAGACTCGTGCACCGTTCATCTACTCTGATATTCTTGAAAATATTTCAGATTTGCTTATACTTTCTGACCCACACAATATGAATTAATAGTCTTGTGTAGACTGTTTATGCAGTGTAATAAAATACCCTATACTGAATTATTTGGAGTAGAAACTGGACACTGGTTTTATTCACATCATTGCCTCACGTGTTGAGATATTTTAATATGACCACACCATTAAAATCAGCTCTTCTCCCAGAAATATTGAACCCAACAACATGCAATTAGTGTTACTAAAAAAAAAAATTCAAACAATATTAGTTTTTTCATAAACACTTTTTATTGACATTTCAGTAGTTGACAAATTTCAGCAGGCACTAAAATAATTAAATGAAAGACTGAATAAACGTTCATGTAAATCAAACTCTGATAGTCCAGTAATACAGCTGTGGATGACAACATTCAGTGTGACAGAAATCCTATAAATGCTGCTGTGTTTGATTGGTTTGGAAGGTGAACCACTGCATGGCTTAAATGCAACGATGTTTGCAAACCAAATAATCACTGCATGCGGTTTCCTACAGATTGATTTTCTGCAGTTCTGCAAACATATAGTGACCAACGGTTAAACATTACTGCGACCTAAAGTCTTGGATCTCTTCTGCTCACATGCATCCTATGATCGATACTGGAAGCAAGCATGAAAATGAAAGAGTTGTTGTGATCAATTGAAGTCGTATATGCATTTGCACTTCTCAGACACAGAGGGTAGATTTATTCATTTTTTTTGCAATAGCACTAATTACACCTCTCTAAACATTAGCGTTACTAAAGTTTTTGACACAATCACATTTATCAATAAGGCTCAGTTGAACTCTGACCACAAACAAAAGATATATAATAAATAATCATACAAACAGTCAGCGGGGACAACATCAGCCATCATAACAGTCATCGTATAATAAGAGTAAAACTGATACTGACAGAATGTCAACCACATTGTGATCAAAGTCACGAAACAGCCACATGTCTGATAATGCAAGAAAGAAACAACTAGTAATATGCTTCTGTCAGTGTTTCCCTTGTGTGCCATCATCATCTTCATCATCACCTCAAACCACCATCCAGTGATGAAGCTGTGAGAAACAAGTCATATTCATACAGTGCTCTTCAAAACATGCAAACAGCAGAAAACAGATCAGAAATCACTGAAGACTTGCAACATTAGTGAAGCCAGAACAATCACACCATATCTGCGCTGAGGATCGACTGTGATAACGGTGCAGTAAAATGTCACGTTTAGCATAATTGAAAGTTCACCCATTAAATTTATGTAATCTTCCTTGTTTGGCCGTACACATGAAATCACCCATGATGCTCACCGTGAACTGCCGCACCTCTCCACGCTCCACCAGGTGATGTTCAGTCTCAGGAGTGATGGCGTACGCCAGTTTCTGCCAAGATAATCCAGCACCACATTCACACAGAAACAACCGGACAAACACAGGGACTTCACTATAACCAAAGCCAGCATGCACGCACTATGATTTCTGTGCAAGGATGAATGTTCAACCCTTGTGCTGTGCTGAAATATGGTCTTACTGGTCAAAAAATGATGCATACTGGATGTTTATTAGTACTTATAAAGCACATATTAATGCCTTATTCTGCATGACCATATGTTAGATCCCTTAATCCTTTAACCCCACACCTAAACATAACTAAATTACTGACTATTAATAAGCAGCAATTTAGGAGTCATAGTCAAGAGTGAGAACTGGACCTTAAAATAAAGCGTGACCACAATTGCTTTTAAATCTCTCATTATGTTATATTATCATTGGTCTGAGCTTATAACACCTCAGCTTTTGAGTGAACATTGGCAAAATGATCCACAAATAATGCTTTCTTCACTCAAAAACTGAGGTGCATAAGCTCAGATCAATCTGCTCCAAAACAAATACAAAACCTGTGCTTATTGCAAGAAAACAAGTTGACAACAATATTGAATTCAAGATTTGGTGACAATATAGCATGATAAGAAATGTATGAGCTATTTTTTTGTAGACTGGTCAATTTTGAAAACAACAAGTGTAACAAATCCCCAAAAACGTTATACCATGTGTGAGCAAAGTCAGTAAGTGTTGGTCCAATGCAATGCAATAGTATTGTTCAGTAATATTATTGATTCAACGGCACTGCCACTATTGGATGAGAATTAAATCTGAACTGAATTATGATACTGTCTTCTGCTTAAAGATGAACTAAATTTGTATCATAATTAATTCATTAATTATTCAATATTCCACTTTATTATGCTGAAGCTGCTTCAAAACAGCTTTTGTATAAAGCGCTATAGAAGTAAATGTGGCTTGACGTAATTCATCTTGATAAAGTGTTTTTGTATATTGACGAATATGAAATACTCACGTCACAAAAGCTGCCGGGCAGAGAGCAGAACTTGTAGATGGCGTAGAGCGGCACCATGATCATGGAGGAGATGGACAAACACCAGCCCAACATCGTCGCCCACGTGGGGAAATAATAGGAGCCGTACTTGGGAGGATTGAACGTCGCGAAACTCACAACAACCATGAACTGAGTGCAGGGGAGAGAAAACAGGCGCGGGTTAAAGGTATCTAAAAGAGTTTGGTGATACTTGTGTTGGACAGAGAGGCTGTGAACGCACCAGGAGGAAACACGGACTGACAAACTTCCAGCACAGTCTCCAGTAGAGGCCAGGTCTCTGTCCGATCATCTCCTCAATATCATCGCTGAAGCGATCCACACCTGAACACACACATGCTGGTCAGCATCAAGAAAATACCTTTGAATCTAAACTCTGAAGGATATCTATTGATGTTGTTGGTGAATTGATACTGCAGCTCCAACTGCAAAAATCAAAGATGTTATTGTGGCTATCACTATGTATCATAATAGCAGATATGAACTAAACTAAATTGGAAACTGACTCTTTAAAATGACATTTGTTTTTCATCAAAATCTCTAATTGAAGACCTCTTTTACATATCAACTGATGCGTTTAACCTATTTCAAATATTTAAAAAGTAACAGGTGTCATAATAGATTCATATATATTGTGCTGTGCTGTGGATCATGTGACAATAAAAGTGATTTGATTTGATATAACTAATATTTAAAGTGTTACTTAAAATTGTCCAACAACTGTTACATCAACTGTAACACTTTGGAATCTTCTGATCTGTCCTTTCTCGATGTCTAGTTCTGTCAGTCTTCTATCGTGTGTCTTGTGTTCCCGCCTCTTGTGTCCATATTTGGTTCGTTTCATGTCCTTGCTAAGTATGATTATCAGTTAATTATTGTCCAGCTGTGTTTGTCTTTTATCTATAATTATCCTGTGTATTTATAGTCCTGTTTGTTCAGTTTGATTTCGTCTGTGTCTACATCACCTTGTCCTGCCCTGCCTCGTTTGGAGTAATTAAAGACTGTTTATTTGAGTTACATCCTCGTATGCGTGTTCCTCGTTCCTCCCTCGTGTGTGCACCATGACAAGTTCAGGGTCTGAGAGAGATTTTTTTTTATTGTTTTTGAAAGAAGTATCTTCTGTTCATCAAGGCTGCATTTATTTAATAAAACAATACAGTGAAACTGTAAAATTGTGAGATGTCATTCACATAATATATATACTTTTCAATGTAAATATACTATATGTTAAAATATAATTTATCCCTGTGATGCAGCGCTGTATTTTCAGCATCATTACTCCAGTCTTCAGTGTCACATGATCTTCAGAAATCATGCTAATATGAAACATTTCTGATTGTGATCAATGTTGAAAACAGCTGTGCTGCCCAATATTTTTGGGAAAACTGATACATTACATTTTTCAGGATTCACAGGTAAATAGTAATTTTAGAAGAACCGCATCTGTTTGAAATAGAAATAATTTTGCAACATAAATGCCACTTTTTTTTATAAACTCAATACAACCTTGATGAAAAGAAGTGTTAATTGCTTTAAACAATAATCTGAACTGTAGTGGCCAGTATAAATATTTATCATGGTATACCAGAACTGGCGTGTAGATTTGTAGTAGCTAAAGAGTTATGAAGGAAAGCATAATAAATATCACAGCTTCCCCCTGCAGTCCCTTCTTCTTAAACGCACTTGACCAAACACCATATCTTAACATGTGAATATTGCAATACTGACAAAGTGACAGCATTGAGCCATGCTCCACATGAAACAATATCACTTTGAGTTTTGAAGAACCTGACAGAATCCTTGGAATCAAACGCCCTCCAGAGCGGATCTCAGCGAGTCTGTGTGGCCGCAGGGTTTGATCGAGGCTTGACGTCTGATCGCAGCAGGCAGCGAGAGCAGAGCTCAGGGCCAAAGGCACAGGTGTTCAGCGGGTAATGTAGCCTCCAGAAAGGCCAGCGGAGCCCGGGGACCGTGTCTCTCGCTCTGACCGACAGCAGATCAGGTCAAACAATCTGACGGTCCTGAGCTCACCGAGTCACGCTGAAGATCAGGTCTTCAGGAATCGCTCGCTGTCTCGGGTCTGTTTGTAAAGTTCACATCCCTGCCACCGCATGCCAGATCGCCCAAGGCAAAGACATGGCTTTTCCAGGAGAAAGTCAACGCGTGAAATACACGGAAACATTTGAGGAGAATTTCTAAATGCAACATTCAAGACCCAATCATATAATGTGGCTACAATAGTCTTTTTCAAACCTCACCGATCTAAAATATTTTTTAAACAAGACAAAACAAGTTGTTATAATGAATATCTGTGAAATGGGAATATTTGATAACGTGACAAATAATACCTACGCAGTGACTTGTATCCACTTGAGACAGAGGCAAAGAGTCTTTTTAGAGCCAAAAGTAAACATATGCACTCAAACTAACCCACTGAAAAACTGAATTAGTTTATGAGGAAGACAGATGTATTACTTATTGGACCAAAAAACAGGAATATCTTGGATTACAATCTGCAACTAGACGGATGTACTGTTACTTCCTCTACAGTTAAAAATCTGGGTGTTATATTAGACAGCAACCTATCTTTTGAAAATCATATTTCCAATGTTACAAAAACAGCATTCTTCCATCTTAGAAACATTGCCAAGCTACGGAAATGGTTAAGTGTTTCTGATGCAGAAAAGTTAGTTCCTGCATTCATGACCTCTAGACTGGACTATTGTAATACACTGTTAGGTGGTTGTCCTGCATCTGTAATAAACAAGCTACAGATAGTACAAAATGCTGCGGCTAGAGTCAAGAAAATATGATCATATTACTCCAATTTTACAGTCTCTGCACTGGCTACCTATTAAGTTTCGTATCAGTTACAAAATATTATTACTTGCCTATAAGGCCCTAAATGATTTAGCTCCTGCGTACCTAACTAATCTTCTATCACGCTACAATCTAACCCGCTCCCTAAGGAACAAAACTCTGGACTCTTGGTAGTACCTAGGATAGCAAAGTCCACTAAAGGAGGTAGAACTTTTTCATATCTGGCTCCTAAACTCTGGAATAGCCTTCCTGATAACGTTCGG
This sequence comes from Schizopygopsis malacanthus, assembly GCA_027474115.1. Lineage (NCBI taxonomy): Eukaryota > Metazoa > Chordata > Actinopteri > Cypriniformes > Cyprinidae > Schizopygopsis > Schizopygopsis malacanthus. Next base: position 27,539,312 of record CM049872.1, read on the forward strand.
GGTTCAGACACACTATCACTATTTAAATCTAGATTAAAGACACATCTCTTTAGCCAAGCATTCATATAATGCATCTCACAATCTTGTACTGCAGCTATAGCTGATCAAATGCACATTATTATGCTTTAGCTTGGGTTGAACAACAGCTACGCTAATTATGTCTCTATTTGTTTCTCTGTTTCTGGATTAACCATCCCATAATTACACAATCTTCAGTCTGGATCCAACCCTTAACTGATCTGAGATGACCAAACACCTGAGAACAACCCTTCAGACAGTATACAGAATTAACCACATTTTGCCATAATTTAAATATATTAAGTTTCTGCAATATATAAATCTATTTTAGAAACTAAATTTCCTGTAAAGCTGCTTTGCAACGATTGTATCATAAAAATCGCTATACAAATAATCTTGAATTGAATGAGTGGAGACTTCTTATGATCATGCATGATTTAAAAAAAGTAAAGATGAAGGTCCACTCCTAAACCTAACCATCACTGGGGCGTAAGCAGAGGTAACACTTTATTGTGATAGTCCACTTTAGCCATTCTACTAACAGTAAGTAACTTTGCAACAACATGTCAACAAGCAGTCATTAGAGTATTAGTAGACTGTCTGATTAATATCTTCTAACACTTTATTTTGAAGAGTCCACAGCATACTGACTATGAGAAACTGTGCAAGTATGTCAACTTATTTTATAACCCTAACCTACCTCTGAGAGTGTAACCTAACAGATGAATGAGGCTGCACAAATTCATATGCCGAAACATAAAACGGTTATGGATTGCCATGATATTCTGTTGGACTATCTTGTAATACTACTTTTGTGGTTACTGAAACATTAAACTATTCAATTAAATTATTATTAATATGTACAGAGTAAAGAAAAACAAAATATATTCATTAACCTAGAAGCACAGAAACTTGTTTATGCCATGGGATAAAATAAATACAAAATTATTCTCACAATTATGAGAAAAAAAGTCTGAATTGTGAAATATAAATGCAGAATTTCAAGTTATAACCTTGCAATTCTAAAAACGTTGTGAGATACAATTATAATTTATAATTATTATTTTTTTCTAATATAAAAAATTAATAGTTGCAAGATTTACACTTCAGATTTAAAACAAGACAAAATTTAGATTTGTAAACTTGGAATCATGAAAAAAAAAGTCCACACTAGAAAATAAAAAGTCCCAATCACCTTTTTTCTTCTCTAGTGGAACAGGCTTCCACACTGAAGACTATCATTCAGATCAGAGGTCTTGAACCCTGTCCTGCAGAGTTCAGCTCTGAACATAATCTAATAAACTGAGCTCTGCAGGTCCACAGGAGCAGGACTGAAGCCCTCTGATTCAGATTCAAGACACGCCACACACTGCCAATAGAATCTCAACAGAATTATCATCTTGGTTACATTGTATTTCGATCCACTTTCAATCTGTCCACTTTGAACATAACTATAAGTAAACTAGCAGTCATTAGAGTATTAGTAGGCTGATAGATCAGGGTTAGTGGAATCAGTTGACATGTACTTGCAAAGTGACTTCTAGTCAGTGTATTGTCCATCTAAATAATGTGTTAGCAGATATTCAGCAGACTGCTAGTTTGCATGGAGTTGACAAGTTACCTACAATCAACAGAATGTCTAAAGGAGACCAATAAAATGTTATTATTAATATTATCTTCCATTGTCACTTTAATTTGATTAATTTTGTTGTTTTTACTAGCCATTATTTTTTTATTTAGTTTGTATTATTTATTTATTTTTCAGGTTTAGTTTGATTTATATTTTTTATATATATTAGTGTCAAAAACTTTTGTCAAATATGTTTTGCCTTTTCCCCATGTCTCACATACTTTTGGGCTGAATCTTAAGTATTTTTGATAAACATGAATATGTCACCTATTGACGAACCGTTGTATCATGAAAAAATTATCACATTTTTGATCTGCAAGTAAAATACATTTATTTTGTTTGAAATAATATTTGTTGTTTTGCTATAAATAAATATGTAAATATGTTTACTAGTCATTGTTTTTTTTAAGTTAGTTTTTTAGTTTGTATTATTATAATTTTTTATTATTTTCTTTCTGTTTGCGTTATTGTAGCAAATTAAATTAAACTAAATGAAAATAAGAAACATTTTCTTGCTAGATCAAAATTGGCAATCTGGAGTTAGAATCGAATGTCAGGTTGATAGGTGTTTGTGTGAAGAGCGTTCCTCTGCTGATATCCGAGCTCTAGGAGCCTAATGAGGGCCAGTGGCCCCGGAGCACAGCCATCTGATAGACCATCAGCCTCTAATGCCCCATCAGCTTCACCGCACATGCAGCAGCAGCGATCAGCCTCACCATAGAACCAGGCGATGCCGATGGCCTCAATCAGCACTCCAAACAGAATCGATGTCCCGGCGGCAAAGTGGTCCAACAGCGTGAAGACGTAGATGCCACCCTGCAGAGAGACAGAGAGACGAGACCGGATCGAGACTCCACACCAGAGACTCTTCATAATCAGATGAGAAGCTCATTAGAGGAGCGTTTGTGTCTCACGTACATTTGTGACACAGATGAGAGAGATGAGGAACGTGGAGACCACGATGAAGAGCGTGAAGAGCTCTCGATGTTTGTGCAGGAACTTGAATTCGTCGATGAGTCCCGTGATCACAGACTCCATCCCTCCCATCTGAAAAACAGTGTTCAGATGCAGTTACAGCGCTGCGGTTCATCAGGACTGAGCTTCATCAGTTACAGCAGTGACCCTCATTAACACTTACAGGTCAATCTTGACCCAGACGAGATATATACATTCAAAAATATTGTATTAGTTTTTAGTAAGGGAACAAACATTTGACCTAAAGAACTGTTAAAATATTTGTAAGAAATATAACCATTTCAATGAATGAATGAACAAATAAACAAACAATGTTTTGTGTTCAGGTCATTTTGGACCCAGTACCATTAGGCGCCAAAAATATTGTCACTACTGTGTCACTAATGCTATTAGTGTCCAAAACTTTTTTTCAAATATATTTAGCCTTTTCCCCATGTGTCACACAATTTTGGTGCATGAATATGTCACTTATTGACAAACCACTGCAGCATCAGAATCAGAATCAGAATGAGCTTTATTGCCAGGTATGTTTACACATACAAGGAATTTGTTTTCGTGACAGAAGCTACCGCAGTGCAACAGAATGACAGTGACAGAATAAAAACACAGATAATACAAATATGAATTAAAAAGGACAAGCAAAAAAGGAATAACAATATAAACATTGACAATTTTATGTACAGGTATATAACGATGGACAATTTTGTATGTACAGGAATAGTATGTGCAATTGAAGTGTTGACTAAGTATGTGTGTTAAATACGTGTATAAATAGTGTGTGTCCCATAATTATTGTCAAGTGTTCATGAGATGGATTGTCTGAGGGAAGAAACTGTTTCTGTGTCTGGTCGTTCTGGTGCTCAGAGCTCTGTAGCGTCGATCAGACGGTAACAGTTTAAATAGGGAGTGTGCTGAATGTGAGGGTCTAGAGTGATTTTACCAGCTATTTTGCTCACTCTGGATGAGTACTTTTCCTGGGGGGGAGGGGGAGGGGTTGTACCAATGAATCACTCAGCAGTCTGGACTACCCTCCGTATTCTACTGAGGTCGGATTTGGAGGCTGAGCTGAACCAGGCTCAACTAAATCAAACCTGTTATTGAAGTGCAGAGGACAGATTCAATGATGGCAGAGTAGAACTGTTTCAGCAGCTCCTGTGGCAGGTTGGACTTTCTCAGCTACAGCGTCTGTTTGGCCTTTTTCACAATGGAGTCTATGTGAGTGTCCCACTTCAGGTCCTGTGAGATGGTGGTGCTCAGAAACCTGAATGACTCCACTGCGGTCACAGTGCTGTTCATGATGTTGAGGGGGGAGGGGGGGGGGGGCTTTCTCCTGAAGTCCACGATCATCTCCACTGTTTTGAGTGTGTTCAGCTACAGGTTGTTAAGACTGCATTAGACAGTCAGCTGCTTAACCTCCTGTCTGTAAGCAGACTCGTCACCATCCTGGATGACGACGATCAGTGTGGTGTCATCTGCAAACTTCAGGAGCTTGACAGAGGGGTCTTCAGATGTGCAGTCGTTCATGTACAGGGAGAAGAGCAGTGGGGAGAGAACACAGCCCTGAGGAGCTCCAGTGCTGATCGTACGAGTGCTGGATGTGTATTTTCCACAGCCTCACTCGCTGCTGTCTGTCTCGCAGGAAGCTGGTGATCCACTTACAGATGGAGGTCGGCACAGAGAGCTGGGTTAGTTTGGGCAGGAGGAGGTTTGGAATGATAGTGTTAAAGGCCGAGCTGTAGTCCACAAACAGGATCCTCACATAAGCCCCTGGTCTGTCTAGATGTTGCAGAACACAATACAGTCCCATGTTGACAGCGTCGTCCACAGACCTGTTTGCTCTGTAGGCAAAATTAAGAGGATCCAGCAGGGGTCCAGTGATGTCCTTCAGGTGGGCCAGCACCATTTTGTCAAAAGACTTCATGATCACAGACGTTAGAGTCACAGGCCTGTAGTAATTTAGTCTTGTAATTTTGGGTTTCTTTGGAATGGGGATGATGGTGGAGGGTTTGAAGCATTAGGGCAATTCGCACAGTTCCAGTGATCTGTTGAAGATCTTTGTGAAGATGGGGGCCAGCTGGTCAGCACAGGATTTCCTACAGACTGGTGTGACACCGTCTGGGACTTTTTATTATTTTTTATTATTATTTCGGAAGACCTGGCACACCTCGTCTTCGCTGATCTGAATTGCAGGTGTGGGGGAAAGGGGGGTTGCTGGAGGTGTTAATGGTTGTGTGGAGAGGTGTTCAGGGCGGGTGTGGTGTGTTTTTTCAAACCTGCAATAGAACTCATTCAGATCATCTGCCAGTTGTTGATTCTCCACAGTGCTGGGGATGGTGTCTTGTAACTGGTGATGTCTTTCATACCTTTCCACACTGAAGCAGAATCACTGGAAGATAATTGGATCCTTAGCTTACCAGGATAATTCCTCTTTGCTACTCTGATCTCCTTTTCCAGTGTGTATGTGGCCTCTTTATACAAGACTTTATCCCCCTTTCTGTAAGTATCTTCTTTAGCCTGACGGAGCTGTCTGAGTTTTTCAGTGAACCATGGTTTGTCATTGTTTTAGTTTAAATGAGTCCTGATAGGAATGCACATGTTCTCAGAGAAACTGATATACGAAGTGAAAGTCTCTGTAAACTCGTCCAGATTTTTTGCAGCAGCCTCAAAAACACTCCATTTAGTGAGGTCGAGACAGGCTTGTAAAACCTGCTCTGTCTCGTTGGTCCATCTTTTTTCAGACTTTACCACAGGTTTAGCAGATTTCATTTTCTGCCTGTAGGTTAGTATTAGATGAACCAGGCAGTGATCAGAGAGCCCCAAAGTTGCCCGTGGTACAGAGTGATATGCATTCTTTATTTGTTGTGTAACAGTAATCCAATATATTACTGTCTCTGGTGGGACATGTAACATGCTGTCTGTATTTTGGCAGTTCACAGGAGAGATTTGCTTTCTTAAAGTCCCAGAGAACGATTAAAACAGAGTCTGGGTGTTGCTGTTCTGTGTCTGTGATCAGATCAACGAGTTTCTGTAAAGCTGAGCTCACGTGTGCTTGCGGAGGAATGTAGAGACTCGTGTGAATGAATGAACAGAACTCCCGCGGCAAGTAGAACGGCTTGCAGTTTATGAAGAACGTTTCTAGATCAGAACAGAACATCTTCTTTAACACTGTTACATCTGTACACAATCTGCGTGTCCTGAATCGTCTAAACAGCACCGCTGCTCCACGACTACAATGTCCAGC